>DWJQ01001872.1:0-10354 GCA_018248915.1 Hesperia meskei straton | reverse complement strand
ACACTTTATTTGATGAATCCTTAAAGAAAATTTTAATTAATATCAATCAGGAGAAAAGTTATTGCAAAAATATATGTCGATCCCTAGACACTTTTGATGTGTGTATTTTGTCATGTTTAAAGACTTTTTATAATTTAACAATATGAAAACCAGCCCGAGAGCACTGATTAACTCATAATTTTTATCTCATAAGCGAAATAGTAAGAGTTTTTAAAGAAAATACAGCGATAATGTATCAAAGTTACCCCAATTGACTGTACCTTTTTGCTAATGTCATGCTTTCAATATAAAATAGTAGGTATATATGGGTAATATCTAGGATAGTTTGCCTTGAATCCGCTGTAGCTTTGATAATGTTGTGGAATAGAAATAAAATGTTGTCGATCAAGGAGAACATCGTGAGAAACACTGTCCAGGTGGGAACGCAATTGTTTATGCGGATTGGTTATGTGATTTATAGATTGCTTTGATATAATTATAGATGTAACGTGGACCACAAAGTAAAGTGGATAACTATTTCAAAATCACATAATTTGTAAAACATTCTAAGAGTATTGCGAACTAGGTCCCAACTACCAACGTAGGTAAATCCCGGTTGCCTTTATGCTTCTTTTATGTAAGTACTTACAATAATTTCTATTTTACTGTATCCCCTGTTGTATTAGGCGTAGATTCAAAAAAATCTTGATTTAACATAAGTTTAAATATGTCTAGGCACAGTTATATGGAAGGATATATGTAGTTATCTAGATACATTTACCTACTTTAGAAAGTTAATTTTTAGGTGTGTTTGATTTATGAGCAAAGGATAAGATTCTATAAAACAAAAATGTTTTGATTACCTAATTTAGGGTGGTAGGTATACCTATATACCTAAATCTAGCAATGCAAAATGCCAACTAAATATTATGGTAGTCACTTTCACGTAATACCTATTCACAATTCACGTTAACGCGTTACTTTACTACGACTTTTGTACCTATTAAATAAAGGACAGCGCAAGACTTTCTTTGAATGTCAATTCAGAGATATGAATCTCAATTTCATTTATATGGTAGTCACTCCTACGGTATGACATGTGACTGCTAAAACAAGCCGTACAACCGGATGTTTTCTACTAAACTCTTTAGTTAGTATGTAACTATGTCTTAGAATGTTTAAGACTTTTAAGGCTCAGAAAGAAGTGGTTATACGCCTACAGATTACTTGATTAGGTGGCAGCTAATAGGTAATGAATGTTATGTAATACATAGTTGCCCGCTTTGATTTAAAAATATTCTTGTATATACCAGGTGATTCCAAAGACTGTCTCAATATTTAAACTACACCTTCAGAGAAGACAACTGAGTCATATTAACGTAAAATTTTACGAATTTAAAATGAAAAAATAAAAAATACATAACGACTATATCTATTACATCAACGTTCTGCAGGTGTAGCCATAAAATGGGACACACCTTTACCATATGACCCGGTATGGCATGCCAGCGTCCAAAGCCACCAACCAGCGCCTGCCCCAAACGAGACCAGGTTATGGGGCTGGGTATACCCACATGATGTAGAATTCAGACTCTTTACCCGGTAAGTGTATGTTTTCTGACTAACGGGTACACCAAATTAGGAACATTTAAATGAAGTCGACTTCGTGAAACTTACATGTATGGTTTTATTCGAATAGAAACATGTGTTCGTTTCTTTATGCAAAACTATTTATCCTTCACAGCTTTGAATATTTTTTTTAGTTTATTCCCCTTTTTATCTCTTTAGGGGAGGAATTTTGAAAAATCCTCTGTTGGTGCTTCCCTATACTCCCCAAGGAACATACATATTATTCCAAAGTACATATTATTATTCCATACATACATATTATTCCAGCTTCTTGCGTTCAGTAGTTTCGCCCGAGCGCTGTGTGTCAGTCAGTCACTTATTAACGAAAGATTTATACAATACCTATGTTATATGTTAACATTGATTGATTAACACTGAGGATCTACCCGATAGCATGTGGCCATCGCCACCTATAGTCAAAATCAAAGGCATTAACGGTGTATTGTGTTGTTGGCCATTAAACACCCAAAGCATTGGATATCAAGTACCTACCTGGTGGTAAGAAACCCCCGAAGACATCCGTGAAACGTAATGTACCTAAATGTTTTTGACTGCTTCTGTGATAATGTGGACGAAGTTACTAAAATCATTTTGCATGAATCTAAATTGCTCTTAAATCGTACTTTCACTTTAAATCATCGAGCTTAGACTTCTATTTTATTTTTTTCGTTCCCGGACATAAGAGGTTAGCTGGACTCTTTGGCAGAGAGATGAAGGCACAATTCTAGTGTTGAAATGAAAGTCCTGAAACCACCTAAAGGTTTTCGTCTCGACTTTGTTTCAATCCACTTGACCTGCTCCAAAATTGGTGAATTGTCTTCGTCTTGACTTAATAACTAAGGTTAAATTATCTTGCGCTTTTAAATGTGCTTTAAAGGAATATTAGGGCTAATAGCTATTACAGACGTCCTAAAATATTCATGAATAGATTAAGTAACTGTTCGTTCGCAAATAATTTTTAGAAATTATTTAGACATGCTTCGAATAAAAAAGGTATTATAAAATGCAACAAAGAATAGCGCTTTAACTGAAAATTTTATTACAGGAGCACTCGAAGTATCTCGCTTATTTGAACAGTTTTTATCCTGTAAATGTGAAGTAATTTTTATTATTTAACAACGTAGATATTAAATATTTCTCGGGTAAGAGATTTTTCTGCTAAGTTAAATTTAATTTCTAATTTTTAACAGGAGTAATCCATACGAATACCAAGTCATCAAGATAAATGATTCAGCATCTTTTCAAGACTCGAACTTTCAAATGAAAAATAAGGTGAAAGTTCTAGCACATGGTTGGCTCAATCGAGGGGACGGACCTATGCCAGAATCAATTAAAGAAGGTATGTTTGTGTCACTTTTTTAGAGGCGACCATCTCAGACCTCAGAGGTAGCAACGCATCTGTGACCGAATTAGAATAAGACTCGCACCAACCATTACTAACTGGGCAATACTAATTAACAGGACTAACAATCACTAACAGTCCCTGTCCTCACACTTATCAACAAACTAACCAACTAACATTCTAACACCATCTAATTGGACTAACCACCCTGGTCCCTAAATTGGGTCTTGTTCTAAGTCGGTCACAATTGCCATGGGCGGCAGCGGAAGGGTGGTGCTACATGCTCGTTTGCTACCTTAATTCAATAAAAAAAAAGAGGCGCAAAAAAGCCGAAGCTCTGTAACCTACAAATTATAATTTATACAATAATTAAAATTATACAACGCTGTCCAACATTTTCTATTAGTGGTAGTGAAAAATGCTTCAATATTATTACTAGCTAAAAGAATCTGAAAGGTTTCGTATGACATTTTCAAATTCAACATGATTTACCAATTCATTCATGTATAATCCACGTATTTTTTGTATTCTTCTATTTTCTCAGTTACTATATTATTCCCCTAAGTGAAATATGAAATCTATACAAACTTGATATTCATCGCTTTAGCTTTAAGAACTGCAGACACTCAGACGTAATTAAAAACGGATGCAATGAGCCGTAAGCCCCTTCATCCCTCGTATCCCCAGCCAGTCTGCAATGCTTCCCCTGTCTCCCCACCCATCGTTTTCCCGATGTTCGCTGTAAACTGTTGTTAAATTCCCTCTACATTTCCTAGGATTTCAAACGAGCCAGGGAACTATTCTCGTTGCCTTTCTGACATATATCGAAAGATTTTATCGGAGCCTCCATACTCCATATCTGCTATCATAATATATTATAATAGTGATCCGAAAAAAGGGAAAATCATTTTGTTCGCTTTTATTTTCTATTTTCTTTCTTTTTGGAAAATCTCGAATGTTTTGAATAATTTCCATCCATTCTAATCCGGTCACAATTATGTAGTATTAAGTCTACTCAAGCGTATTCCATCCATGAGCAGACTCAATCCTAAATATATCGAATACAACTTATTTAATAATACTAGGTATTTTATTCGATTTATGTCGAATGATAAAATATTGTAAAAAGCGAGAATTGCACTCCAGACATCAATTACGGCGAAGTGCATTCACAATTTATACGTATTCCCCCTCGTTTTGCGAGCAGCCGCGCAAATCTGTAGCGAGACTCATCCCCAGGTACGAACAGAGCTTTTTATTAAAACTGAAATTTAGAATTTGCAACAATGATACCGGCTTTTTAATCATGAGTTGTCAACGTGCCGAATGTAGGTAGACAAGTATGTTATTTTTGGAGCATTTTCGCGTTGTATAAAAGCTACAAAGCAGCTGAAAGCCCACTTATAAATCCCTGTAGTATAAAATGTAGGTACCTAATTGATATTTGTCTATACATAGGAGATATTTGAGAAAAAAATGTTCAAAGGGTCTTTTTTTTCTTTTGTCTTGTCTTGTCTGTTTGTATATTTGTCCGCCCATCATCACGCAAAAACCCCTGGATGAAAGATGCAGTTTTCCAAGCTGGCAGTCTAACTTAAAAATTAGTGTATTTCACCTCGACACGCCGCTGAGACCTTTAAATTTAAATAACATTTGGTGCAGAACAACGCCCGCCGTGACAGTTAGTCCACGACCATAAACTGTTAATTTCTATGTTTACTTAACCATATTTAAACCTCCGCGGAACAGTCAGTCGCACCTAAGCTGATGTCATTATTAACGAGCTCCGTAATTGAATCCGTTCATTCATTACCAGGAATACATAAAACAGGGTGGGTATTCCATTACGCTATGACGTAACGTTCTTTTGTGAATTGTTAATGAAACAGCATATTCAGTGTTCCCAGAATTATATTCATAAATAATTGAGAACTTAATATTTTCAACTACGCGGAAGTATGGATCGATTTTATGGTGTGGTTTAGATTAAACGAACATAAGACTCGTAAAAATATATTATGATGATGTTCTTATGGTTCCTAAATTTGAATAGGAAGCTGAAGAAAATTGGTAGTGGTAAATACCTAGTTCGAATTTGTAAATTCTTGCTTCTCCTTCCTGCTTCGATGAAGGAAAGAATAATGAGGTTACCTGCACTACTATTTTTAGTGCTAAAATCCCAAAAAACAAAATCTATTATTATCCTCATGTAATGGAATTATGACTACATGACTACAACAACAAATACAAACTTAATTAGTCAAATGTTACCTAAAATAAATGAATGGTATGCAGGATATGTTGTAGTAAGGTGAATTGGAACCCTTTTAAATTAGTTTCAAGAACTAAAAACATGGTTGTATATAATGTAAATATCAATATAATATAAATTAATGCATACAGATGAAATGGTATGCAAAAAAATTGTCACTGTACCGTTAACCGTTGAGTACAATATGTATTTTTATAGATAGGTACATATGTATATTCTTTAGAAATTACAAACTAAATAAAAACGTTAATTTAAAACAATAAAGGGATCACGTTTAACTAGCTCCAACTGATATATCGTCAAATAATCTGCCTATGACTATGAGATAAAACTGATTACATAAATAAGCAAGATTTTGCAAATGCTCCGCAACCCTAAAAGGAACTCAGTGGAAATACCCGGTCATACAATAGATCCATTTAATCCAAAGCATGCTATTTTGGTATCGATTACGATACATATACGAGTATGTTTTAGAATACATTAACTTGTTGAACTTAGCGATTCCTGTCAGCTTGTAGCATGTCATTGTGTGTCGTCGACATCGAGTTTCCTTATCAGTAGGCAATGGTTTCATTGTATCAAATGCGATTAAAGAGATAAAATTTGGGTAAACTCGAAATAAAACATTCATTATTTAAGTATCTATTAAAATTAAAACCGTTTCTTTTAATGGCCGTAACAAACTCGTAACATACCTACAGGTATGCAGCACCAACATTCCGCTTTCATCCATGACAACTATGACCGACCTAGAACTCTACTTAAATAGAGACAATTATTTTATGGGATTAAGATAGCAAACATGCTTGCAGCACTAACCTTCCGCTGCCCGTGACAACTGTGACCGACACAGAACAAAATTCAAATCGGGACTAACAATGTTATTTGCTAATGTAGTTCATAGTAGTTAATAGTTGTTAAATGAGTCTTGTTTTAATTTGGCTTCGGATGTCTAGCTACCCTTGACGATCAAGATGATTTCGCTTCTAAAACAGCGGAAACGGCTTTACAACTTTCTGACCACCGCACAAAACCCAGCCATAATAAGATGCAGCTCTACCACCTAGGATGCTTAGCCTATTGACTTGATAATGAGATTGTTTATAAAAATCTTAGATGGTCTTTTAGTCTTTTGAGTATTCTTTCTTTCTGTCTGGCTTGGTTAGCAAATAATTAATAGTCGTTCAACCGCTCATGGTGTTTGATGAGACAAGTGTCTAGCTTCCTGTTTTATTTTGGTAGTCATTGTAACAATGAGTGATCGCGATAAAAACGAGGCGTGACCATTTCCACTGCGCAGACGTGCGTTATCTGCGAGGAATATCAAGTCAAACATAATGACATACCTACACACTTTTTAATTATACCCTCAATAGTTTTTAAATATTTTCCTAGTAGGTTTATATGTATTTAGATTCATGAATGAACTAATACGAGTTTTAACTAGTGCAAGTACAACGTGGAAGTACCTATAGATCTACTGATAGGTCAGAGGTTGTAGCCAGAGATTTTTGATCTTCTAGATCCAAAATCACTATCTCAATGTTTTATGGTTTTACAAGACATACCGAATTACAATTTTTACAAATAAATAACTTTTATTAGTAAGTATTGTCTTTTGTATCATAATGTTACGTAGGTATTGGTCACATCACATCATAATTGTCTTGTGCGGAAGCAGAAGGGAGTTTGTTATCTTAATTTCTAAACAAAAACACACAGCTCAATTGAAGCATTTTCAAACTACCAGACTTCCCCTGCTTCACTGAGTGGAGTTTCTAAAAAAAATTTGACTCTCTTCAATACAACACACCTAAATCCTACAGCGCTTACGATTACCGACTTACAATGCCCCAAATATCGGTAACATGCACGTCCTTGAAACCATTCGAAGTCTCATGGCCCGTCGAGCTATTACGGCAGCTATTAGTAGGCAAATAGGTGAGAACCAACAAGAACCATAACCCAGTTACGCGACCCAGATGGTTACGTGGATTACGTACAGAAATACGAGTTTGACGTAAGCGGGAAGCACGTGTTGTGTTCTGACTTGACCACTAGGCCGATTACTATTGATTATCGACTGGAGATATCCGCTCGAGTTTTAAAATACGTTCGGGAAAGAATGTTCTGCAAAAGTAAGATGAAGGTAAAATTGGAAAGCGGTCACCCTGAACTTATCAACTTATTACACGATTAGCTGCATGCAGATTTCGAAAAACTCTGACATAAAAATGTAGATAGATCCACTCTGCGGTCGAAAACTCCAAAAGCAGCTGAAAGCATAAGCAAAAAGGTAAGTAAGGCACACAGTGACAGTGAGCAAAAGACTCATTGTTCCAGTCATGGCCGAGCCCGAGACGATCCCCACATAATTTGAGTGAACATTTGAAACTCAATGAGGAAATAAGTTTTATCAATATTATAGGTAATGACATTATTATTTGATAATGGCTACCTTACCACTAAACATTGCCACGTAGTTTAGCGTTGAATTAAACAAGATAAAATGAATGTCCATGTGCATATGAATGAATTAAAACACGTTAAGTAAGCAGGCACAAACGTGACACAAAGCACGTTATCCAATCAGTACCATGCCACTGGAACACTGCGATGGGAACCAAAACAAATGACATGTCACATTAACCATACCGTTCACGTGTAAACCTTATGTAAGTGACTTTATGATAAAGAGCGCATATACTTAGTGGTTTATTTTATAAGCTTTTATTTAACCTAGAATTCTTATTATATCTCGCAAGCTGAATATTGCTAAGTATTATAAACAGGTACTTCCTCTTAATGAGGAATTCGAACTTTGCATATTGCTTGAGATTAGTTGACGTGGAATCTTGATTTCAGGCATGCTTAGTACTTCCGTCCCGGCTCTTGAAACTATCCCCAGAATTTGCTCCAAATACGGATTCTCGTCACCGATTAGGTAACAGCACAGGGACTGAGATTATTGATTTATTTAAATAATTGCAAAAGCGTGTTTTAGATTTACGACGTTCTCATTTTCAGTATATTTGTAAGTGATGGATCGAATTAAGCAACTAAGATTCCAATAGCAACTCGGTTACGTTAGTTGGATGACAAAATTTCTTCTGCAATCTTTGCTTTGCATGGCGAGATAAGTTGTCAGTTCTGGATATAAAATCACTACTAATATACTTGCTTTACGACTAATAAAAGCAATGAGTAGGGACTGAAATATGTATAACACCACATCCTCTGAAGTGCGTCCTTGGACAAGTCCCAGTTCGTTGCCCGTTCGGGTCATCACTAATAATCGCAGTACCAAATTATCCAAAGTAAAATTTCAGTGTTCGTCGAATTGATTTATATGTTATATGAGGGCTAATAGCTTTATATCTTTTCAGTGATGTATGTACATTACGAATGGATTTGATATTGATTTATTGTATTGTTTGTTTTAAAAATGTATAACTAATAAGTCATCTTTTTCCAGTATCGGGTATAACGAAGGTTTAAATAGAATAAATTTTTATTTTTCTCTTTCTTTTGGGAGATATTGTAACGAGACCATAACTGAAACCATCACTGAAAGTCCCTATACCTACACAAATTTTGGAAACTAACTAGGTCACTCGAAGTTGTTATAGGTAGCAGCGTAATGGTGGTGCTGCATACTCGCTTGTTACCTTAAATCCATAAAAAGAAGATTGTAGTCTGCTCTTATATATCATTTTATTATTGTTACAGGTCATTCACCTAGGGAAAATGCGTATTAGCAGTCTCACATTGGGATATAGCTCACTCCTGTCCAAATATCTATATTTTAGTTCCGCACCGTCTATGTACCTGATATTTATTTATTTATTTATCTTGCGGTCTCTTTATATTTTTATCCTCAAAGAGCTGGAAGAGCATTGAACTCAAAATAATATTTAATCTGTAAATCATTTATTTGCAGACTCCTTGTGTGGGTTTGGTCCGAGTCTTGCACGCCATTCTCCGATTTAGGAGATAAATAATGTCTTTACACGTTCAGATTTTAGGGGTCCATTATTCAACTGCGGTAGATATTTATTCATACTAATAATTCACAAGATGTTTATATGCATGAAAAATATGAAAAAGATTAATTAGGTCTCAGATACGTAGTGAACTTAAAAGAAAATCAACCTAAAGAAACCTTGTTCCTTAACTTTCAAATTTGGTAAGGAATTTCTTACCCCATTTCTTCTCTTCAACGACAATACACAATACAATTAATTTTCATAATTCTGTGTGCAGCAATAAGTTATTTAAAGAGATAATAGTAAACTTATTACTTCTACACGAATCGCTCCTTACAGACCGCAGAAGTTAACAGCTTTCTTTACGATTTTTTATCTCAATCAATTAAATAAATGAATCGTTGTTCCCACTAGGTAGGTATAAGTAGTAAATTTTATTAGGTAGAAGACACTGGCACTTTTTCGATTAGCATCTATCGAGTCTGGGAATAGAATAGAACGTTGATTGTATTAGTAATTGCAATAAACGATTTATGATTTACGATTTTTTTGCAATAGAACTTTGATGATAGACTATTGATTGATATGATATTGATGATAGCTAGAAAATTGATTCCAGGAATCGATCCCGATCGGCGCAACGTCATGAAAGGGGTAAAAATAATAGAAAGTAAAAAGGACAGAAAGTTTAAATATGATAATTGCATTTTATAAAAATATGCGGTCGAATTGAGAACCTCCTTCTGTTTTGAAGTCGGTTAAAAATTCTACCAAATAAATCAACTCAACTCACACAGTGTCATATGTATATGAAATGTCCACACGACTCCCACATCAGTACCTACAGCGAATGCGCTGGTGTAATCCTGATTGACTACTAGGAACAGATTAACTCATTAAGGGACTGCAAGTCGCCATCAATCAAGTTATATTATGACATACATAGATGCGTCATAGTATTATATGGTATTATGTTCCAGCGCGGTAATTGTTACTCGTGTCTTCTAACTCACATCATCTGAGAAGAATACGTTTACAGAATACAACCGTCATAATAATTGTTTTAAAGAGCAATTGTGTTCCGGATAGGAAGGTGTGGAGCCGGTTTCACTTTTTTAGAGGCGACCATCTCAGACCTCAGGG
>DWJQ01001871.1:0-10357 GCA_018248915.1 Hesperia meskei straton | reverse complement strand
GTATCTACGAGTACAATAAAGTCTTTGTGGTACATTTTGGCATTTTCTCGAACCCATTACTCCTGACACGTAACAATATGTAACGAATACTTCATTTATTATCATTAGCGCGATTGAGTCACTTAAATTTACAGGGCTGGCGTAAGCCTTCCCATTCATCCTTATAATTGTGCTTTCAAGATGGCTTTAATTGAAATTTACTGCTTGTATCAGTGTAAATCACGAACACGATCGTTCGCAGTTTTGTAAAGCATTTGATTGTTTTTAAAGATGAATGACCAGATTGGATAACAATGGTTATTATTGGTTTATTTTTTGTGTTCGGCCACATTCATTAAAAAAGTTGTTGAATTCATTAATTTATCATACGCATTTTTATGGTTTGTTTCATACATCGACCAAAATCTTGAAGTTAAAATAATTTTGGATTATTTTAAACTTGTAACTGTAATAGAAGTTCCTTTAAAATCAATATATAAGGTTAAAAGCTAAAGCATGGTGCTGGATAGCCTGTATAAAGGTAGAGACTTCGTTTCAAATGTGACTCAATACTCAAAAAGCTCCAGTGATAAGCGTCTTTGATTAAACAACACACTTCAGCTTCACTGTGTAGTAGGTATAGAAGGTATAGTAACACCAAAACATATATTAACATCAAAATGAAAATATAAATAACAACAACCCTAACGAACTGCAACGTTAGTTGCATTAGACCAACGGCTCATAGACTAATCCATCGACTAATAAGCGGCAGAGTTAAGTCGCGTGGGTGCTCCTGAATCAACCGACAACTCAGTGGGCTCAAGGCCTTCCCTTTTACTGGACGTGCGAAGAAATGGCGCACAGCCACCTTAAAAACTTTACCCATTGATTTATCACACCTTTAATTGAATTGAAACGGACTCACATTATTGTCCCAATATGGTAACCTGGCATTCAACGATGTAATTGCCGTATGTCACATAAATAAGAGCTCTTTTTTATAGCAGGATTCTTAATTACTCAAATTGGTTTATTACGTTTGAGTAATTATATAGTTTACCTTACGATTTAATCTTTGCTTGTGATAGTTATGAAACAATTGCTATCTTACACTGCTTGTAGTGTCAAAGGTTAAAAGACCGACAATGGATTATTACAATATTTCTTGATTGATGATTCGGTCGTTGATTCAATTCTTTTGCTAAAAAGATCGATAGGTACTTATAGGAATTTGTGTCTCAAACTCGACCCATTTGCGACTGTAATTCCAGATAATTTTTGAGGTCAATAGATTGAATGAAATCTTGATTATAGAGATATTGCGTCTTCGCTCTTGATCTTTGCTTCGTCAACGGAGTGACGCAGGGATTATAATTTGTGTAGTTATTCCAAAAGTTCTATTTCGGTTGTACGCCTCACCCACTCACCTCACATTCAAAACGCGCAGAGTCAATCTAGTGAGCGGCGTTGGAGCCGACTTATCAAGGAATTCAGTGTCTTAATCGACCAACAATTGTTTCGTACCGATAGTGGAACCGGCCGCCGATGACAGTTGGAGAATGAAGCGAAACGTAAGTACGACATTGGATTTTTCGACACTTGTAATGCTAATAATAAATTCAAATTTTCTGCCGTTGGTACCACTGGACCGTCATGGTGTTGCCAAAAACGTGTTTTTGTTTACATGTCGTTAAATTATATCGCTTTTGATATGATTTTATTGTTATCATTTCAATTTTGTCAGGGTAAACATTTTTATGTGTCGTGAATCTTTTAGGTCATAAGATATTCTGACGCCAACTATCCTTTATTGCAAAACTTTAAAATACGATTGCGCCGGAATTTAGAACTCAGACACGCGGCCTACGTGTTGTCGGCTCGCCCCAGTTAGGTTGTTTATAGTTTTGGTAATAACCCTGAAGTATTTCGAGTGTTTTGCAAACTGTAAACAATTTTTACGTTGCATTTCTCCCGTATGACTTATGCCAATTGCCATGCTTGCAGCAATCAATAACTTTCGTAAAATACTTTTTTTTCTTCGTTCGTTTATGGTTACAAGTTTAGTAATTGTGTTTTCTATATCTTTCTGTAATTCCTACGTCACAAAATCTACAACAATTTCTCAGGGATAGGTATTTTTTACTAAATCGTTTCTTTATGTTAGGATATTATGAAAAATCTATTAGTAACACAAAAAGACTACACTAACTGAAATTTTATCAGATGTTGAGCTTTTTAATGAATAATTTAAACTTGAATTGGTCCAGTATTAACTATCAGTTAACATTGATTTGACTGAATGTCAAATTAGACTGAATCATTGGTGTTCTTTTTAGAACAATAGCAGTATTAATGCCGAGTAATGCAATAATTTCAAACTTAAGGTTATTTTTGACAGTGTGCAACGTTGGTGCAGTCCATTATAATTTGAATAATTTAGTATCTATTCTGTACGAAACATAACTTTCAAGTTTAAAGTGTGGCAAGGTTATTGTGCCACGCGAGATAATATTATCACCAGCTTGAACATAATATATAACTTGTAACTTGATGCTTGGAGTAACATTGATAATGTAATGTTTTTAAAAATAAACTTTATTAATATTTTTCGCTTTGCGAATGTGGGAAGGCAAGAATTTCCACAAACATACTGCAGAGACAGTGAAAGATTTATAACGTAAATAGCATTTCGCGTTTCAAGACAAAGATCAAGAGCAAGCAACACTACTATTGTCTACTCCTAAAATTTTCATACTTATAATTTAGAAAGACTTTGCTAATGGCTTCGATGGTTACGTAAACTTTTTTTAACACAATTTTTCTATACTTTTGATATACAGGTTTTTGAAGTTAGAAACTGTCAGCTTTGCCGACGTGGTCGAACGAAAAACGTTACTTGTAGCCCACGTTTTTCTATTCCCTAACTTAATAGTATGACCTAAATTCATCTGCTGTGGTAACCCATCGGCATCATGGACGCGATGATAAATAATTTTCACGTTCGTAAAATACATCAACAAAAGAGTGCGTGGAAGAAACCTAAGTTATTTATAAGTGTTAATTAATGCATTCATACTTGTTTACCCTGTCGCCTGTCTGACAGTTTATTGGAAGAGAAAGTACTTTCGAATTGAAGCTAGTACTGTACATCACTTATATCAAGTCCCAATACACTTCGAACGATTGATACTAGTCGGATATAAGTTACCACAATATTTCTTAGTTACGTTCCAGATTATGTGGATTTTGTTACGAAACTCAAGTCGAAATGATCTGACCATGTCCCGACCCACCAGAAGAAACCAGTTTACTTAGGAATTTTTTGGGCCGAAACAATATGGTACAGAAAATTTAAGTTTAAATCAAGTTGTCACTGTAGAGTTTTTTCCATTACAAATCACAGAATTTTAAATTTTGTAACTTTTTAAAATACAAATTAGACGTAACGAAAATAATAAATAAATTCGAAAAGGGAAAAGATTACGTTCAACTGTGTTTCAAATCATCTAACAAATCATTCACACCGTGACTAATAATGAGCTTTGCTGTTTTGGCACGTCTATGTTAAATATAATAAAAAAGGAGAAACAAGTTTTCGTAGTGATCCCTTGTTTACTAAAATCGACATTTATATTTTTTCCTAGTTTTGTAGGATTTAAAAACTTACCATAATCTTCGTTACTACATAGACTTCCGTTTGCTGAATCAATTGAAACAAACTCCAGTGCCTGGCAACGTGTAAGGTTAGGTTTATGGATTTTCAATAACCATTTAATACGCCTCGCACGTTTATCATTATGAGTTCCGGTCAACGGCCCGTGTTGAAAACCGATGATGCCAAAAAGCCGTCAGCTGTTGTACAGTAATGTGTAGTTTATGTTTTATTATTATAATATCGGGTGGATTATTCTCGCCACCACGTGTCACAATTTCGTTTTGTTTTGTTGTTTCAAGGGTTGTCGGGACCTTTGATTTTGGCCTGTTCTGTATTATTTGAAATATAAAGTTTCAAATAAACCTTTATTCAAATTAATACAGTAGGTTCGACCAATCGAAACATGATATATTATTTAATCAGCAACACATGCTCCACAATCTAGGGTCAATAATATAAACTTCTCTTACTTCTCCTTCTTCTCTTCTTCTTCTCCTCTTCTCAGCAATATACCTACTCGTACAGGAATTATCGGCCAATTTACTCTTGATAGATGTTTAGTAAGTATCTAGTCCTGTTGCGAAACGAAGCATTCAACCCTGATACTGACACACTAATAAGCAGTCTAAATATCGTGTTTAGGTTTATGTTGAAATACTACAAATGCTGTAACGTATTTTAACTCAAAATTGCGTAGTGCGTTTCCGGGCACATGTGCGCTGACCCAATATATTTGTGTTATGTGTTAGTATTTTACTCTATTTACGATTTCGTTTTCTTTAACAAAATTTCTTGATCATTTCAATACGAGAAATTAGAAGAAAATAATTTATTTGAAGGGTTTTTACGGTGATAGTGGTTAAGGGTTCGGCCTCCTATTCGGAGGGTCCAGGTTCGAATCCCAGGGCACGCACCTCTGACTTTTCGGAGTTATGTGCGTTTTAAGCAATTAAATGACACTTGCTACAAAAGGAGTGTGAAGTCCGCCAATCCGTACTTTGCCAGCGTGGTAGACTAAGGCTATAACCTTCACATTCTGAGCAGATACCCGTGCTCATTAATGGGCCATGATGGGTTGAAATGATGAAGGTTCTTTACCTGCCTCCCATCTAAAAAAAAACCATGTTATAATACTAATTGATACACTATACACTCTCACTTATCATTCCACACATCGTAGTCATTTAAATATTTATCTATGCCATAGTAGACCTTGCTTACAACATGCAATTTTACAAGTTTCTTACATAACTCTGCAACAAATAACTCTGTATCGACTTGGGGACTTTGCTTGAAGCATTAGAGCCAGTTCTAATATTTCCATCCGCTTCCTCTATATTATGGCTAGCAACGCTACGGTTGATGCTCCTATACTTTCAAATAAGCATGACCCGTTAATCACTTCTTATTACGTATTACGTGATCCGCGTGATACTTGGATAATAATCAGGAGAGACTCGTGTTCATTGCAGAGCCATTTACAAAATTACCAAATTACCGAAATGACCATTCCGAACTTAAAGTGATGGACATTGCAGAAGCAGATAAACATATTGTAACAAATCTGAAAAGCGAGACAATCCTTTTTGAAGACTGACACGACACGGCTTAATTAATTGGGTTGTAGGTCTAAATTACATGAAACGAAATGTGTTCCATTACTACATCTGTTGAATCCGCAGTTCCAATTTAGGTGACTAGGGGGCCAAACAACTGTTTTGGACTACAAAATGTTTCAAACTATTCTGACACAACGCAACTACATATATAATTTATAAATTAGCAGACTTGTGCCGCAAGAGAAAAGAGTTAACCGCCTGTTTGTTGGTGTCGTTTCCAAAAAAAAGATAAAGATTACCTACTTTGTATAATTATTTATTGACATTCTGTTTCCGTACTTTCGCTTGCATAATTCATTCCCTCAACCTCTCAGAATTGTTTCGTAGCAATGTTAAAACAACGCGGTCCGGTCCGTAAACGACGAAAATAATGTACATATTTATAAAAAGTTTAACATTTATGATTAAGCATTGTAGATTATTCACAGATGCATAATTGTACAATGTCTCCCTTGTGCAGGTAGTTTTTATTTTCAATGAGATGAAGCGACTTTTTTGTGTAAAAGGCGTTTATTTACGCGTACGTAACCTGTAAAATACATGTAGCTTGATTATGGGATTTTTAAAGCTATTTTTCCCGATTTATAGCTACCCACAAACTCGGAGCTAAAAATTTCTACATAAAAATGCAGGTTATACAGGTAAATACAGGTTACAGATGATAAAAAGTTTCCTATTTGACATATTTTGATTTATAAAAAAAAGAATATTTTATTTATTTCCATGAAATCTTATTTGGATCTTTGCCAAATACGTGACAATCGAATGATTAAGATCATGTACGGCGCTTGATTACTAATCCAATACGAAACGAAATATCTAAAAATAATTACAAAAACCTACTACGATCGACGTTACATAATTTAATGGTATCATACGGATGATTTTTAACAGGAAGAAGCCTAGAGGTGATATTCTAACAGAATTATACTTACTTTGACTTATATTCAGCTTTACTTTGAATTCTCGGGAAATTAGAGAAATGAAAAGGGCTTTCAATAAATTCCAAGTACCTGCTAACCTAATCCCACTGTCCTTCTAGAGTCGCGTGTCTATTTTAATGATGGAGTGATTCTTTTTTGAGTTTATATGGTGAGCATTATCTATTTACCCATTCTGATGTGTATATTTTGGAACTTAAAACATTTTACTTGAGGGACCTCGGTATAGAGTGGGTTTCATTCAGACGCAGTTAATAAATCTTTAAATCTATTCTACTTGGTGTAACGTTTTGAAAAATGCCAAAACTTTAATACATTAGTATTTCAATGGCAAAATATAAAATGTTTGAAATTCAGGAGCCATGAACTTTAACCCAAGCAATCAACCTATCAATGTCATGATATCATCATGATAATTTAAAATTAGTTTTATTATTTATTTTGCGAAACATTTCAAAATTTATATCGGACCAATTTTAAAAAAGTAAGCAAGTCAAGTAATTTTATTACAAAATATTAAGCTTCAATACCATATTATGTTCATTATAATTATCTAATCAATCAATTTTAAATTTCCCATCGTTCGACTGATTTTATCAGAAATTTTCAAGGATCAACTTAAATGTTAGTTTAAAGCACAATGGACGAGAAACTTCTTCCCCAAGCCCACGCCGCACATGCGCCTTGATATTCACCCATTAATGGAAACTGCTGCTATTTTGTTATGCCACGCAATACATTGCTGACTCGGTTAGGATGCGATGGTTGGCATGTTCCATTGTGAACAAGCAACGTACGTCGTACACAGCGAATATAATGTAGTGCTGAGAGCTAAGAGCTCTGCGCATGAATGCTCGACCACGCTTTTCTCGAACAATCCCGATGCTTCGAGATCCTTTCCCGACACTCGTATAAAGGCAATCGCCGCTTGTCAGCCGGCTCAGTATTAATCGAGTCGAGAAATACAAAGGAGCGTTACATACGATTTATCAGTGTTATCGCGTACAAGCGCTAAAGTGAAGTGAACAGTATTATTGTGATTACATTCCGATATTTAGTATTAAAACATGGAATCACCTGTAGTTTTAGATAAGCCACCTGAATATCACGGGACTGCGCCTTCCAATGAGGTTTGTAAACTGATCGATACATTATTTAAAATTATAATGTTAATTTAACTAGTTACTTCTGAATTAAACTCTAACGTTTCCATAACGCTTTCTACTGCTGGTTTGCAACTGCTTCAGTATCATAATAATTATTCTTACATTATTATTTTGATATTTTCATTTTGAATATTTTTTATAACACTAATTTTCTGCGTAGCTTTCTAATTCACATCTTCTCTAAATATGTATTGGATGTTTTCCAACTCTCTTTAAGTATATTGATGTGTCATGGTCGTATATTTTGTCCCAAAATAGGATTTTGAGCAAAGAAGAAAATAAAATATAGACTTACAGAACACAATGGCCTTTAGTTTTTCGTGACTAATTACGCTTGCTTTATTGTTCTCATAATTCTAGCCTTGTGTTAGTATTTATTGAATTTTCTTTTTCGTTAAATAAAACCTTGTTTAAAAAAAGTTCTTGAATTAAAATATATTCAAACCTAATAATAAAATACTTTGGGCTTACTTTTTTGTTTTGACATTGTAATTTTTGATTGTTCAAATCAGTTCTTCGATGTATACTTTTTAAAACAATGAAACCAAAATTTTCTAGAGTCGGTATATTCACTTTAGATTTTTGAGTAGCAAACTTAGAAGTTTTCAAAAAGTACTTACCGATGAATGCATGCTAAAATTAAAATCTGTCGTGGCTTGGCAAGTTGGCATATAAAAAGTAACACACCTAAATTTTCTGACCTCGATAATGCTCATTGGATTGTTTATCTTTTCGAATATAACACAGGGCCCATGTAAACAGTGTGTGACGTAAGACAACCGTCGTGAGTCAGAGACCGCGCAGCTGTTATCGCAATTCCATTTATAGACATTTGTTCTTATTTTATTTATTGTTTTTTAGAAAATTATGACAAATAATTCACAAACATTCAAAGTAAAATTTGGAAACTAGAAATTCCTGACGATTCTCTCTATTATTCTTCAGTCATGACGCGTAACTTCTTTATTATTCAGAGTACTAAGTAGAGTATAAGAAGGCCTATTATTTTAAATTATGTTTTTAGTGCAAATGAGCTTTGTTATGTGTAGAGAGGTTTAAACTGAATTGGTCAAAACTAATATGCCTCCAATTCACAATAATTGGAGAAGCGAACTCTGAATGGTAAAAGTGCATAAGCACCCAATTTTTGGATGCAATAAATAAGTCTGCAAAAATTGTCATCCTAAAGAAAATCGAGAGAAAGTTAATACGTGTAGTAAATTTAATTGTAATAAATTTAAAGTTGAGTAAGGCCGAAGACGAATACATTAATAATGTACGTAAACAATTCTATGTTATCCACATAGAAATTGTAACATTATCTTAAATGAAAATGTGATTGATTTATTCAAGAATGTTATTCTTGTTTTTCTATAACTTTTAAAAATTCCTTAACAGTGCAAAAAACAACGTTTTTCTGAAATTTAAAACCATTGAAATTATATTTTGTTGTCCATCACCGTGAACCGTAGCGGTGTTATTGAACCCTCAGCTGCGATGACTCTTCTCTCTGACGTTAATCTCACTTAAAACCACTCTTGTGGAAGATAATGAAAACGCGCCTGCGTTGTTTAATCTAGAGTGGCTGTTCTAAATACAGTGCTTTATAGCCGGTGCTTGCAATGCGGAATTGATTCGGTTTCATGAAGAGCACTGGGGTACACTGACGGATATGATTAGGATCTTTGTATTGACTAGTGTCTTCAGCATTGCAATAATCAGGATCTATTAAGTCTTAAACACTTTAAAATACTTTACTGTATTTTTTTCTACTCCAAGTCATTGTTCGTCTTTAAGTGTTATCTCTTTACGGATTAACCTTACAAACTTAAGAGAACTCGTTTGCATGTGAAATTGTTTTAAAAATACCTTCCTGCTACGCGGCCATCGTTCCTTGATAAAACTTATTTCCGTGAATTCACTATCTCAATACAACTTAATATAACATGACTGTTATTCGCTACCTGTGAAATGAAAAGTTTTTTAATGAATGTCAATATCCCATCTATAGAGCATATCAACTTGGGTCGTCGACATCGTACATGTTTTTATCGGCATATTTTATTTATGTACATTAAATGCTTACTGACATTGTGTCCTTTTAAATGAAACTTCAGTGGTCGGTCTACCTGTTCCTCTTTCTTGGACATAAATAAACGGCGACAACAGGATTTATTTATACGGTAGCGTATACCAGTTTCTTGTCATGGTTTACTTTACCGATGCAGTAGCCTTTGCTATAATAAGCAACGCCGATGTAAAGGCCGACACACTTGTGGCTTCCGATTAATTGTAAATATGTATAAGAGAAACTTCAAAAATTCTGAACTTAGAACGAGGAGTCTTTTTCCTATTAGAAAAGTCAATGATTTTGAAGGAAATTTTATAAATACTTTGTAATCGGAGTGAGTCTAATAGTTTGCTATTTTGATTCCAAGAAATTACATTTCAGTTTAACTTACCAGTTGTTTAAACTACCTACACATATTTAATTGATTGTCCATACGGATGTGGAGATTTCAAATTATTTATTGAATGTACCTTAGTTTTCTTTTATACCCTTTTAAGGAAGAGTATAACAGAGTGATAATACTTTTCCGATTTCATTCAATAACAATTCATTCAGTAACTTTAAAATATCCATAAAAATAATAATGATCGCGTTGTTTAGCTCTTTAGGATACGTTTGTTCCTTACGTTGAAGTCATCCATAAGTGCATATAACGAATTCTTTAATAGTAAATACTTGAGACGAAATATAATTAAAAATATACTTATTGCTTCAGTTCATGCATCCATCAGCCTTCGTGTGTCTATTGCTGGACATAGACCTTCCCTAATTAACCTAATTTTCGCCAATGTGTACTTTATGATTTTTTTTCCTGTGTACCACAGTAAGTATTATTAGACCATAATATCGCACACCTAGATCTAAAGAGAGTTAACTCAAAAATCTGTGTTTTTGAGTTATGCTCACCATTTGATTCCCTATAC
>DWJQ01001870.1:0-10357 GCA_018248915.1 Hesperia meskei straton | reverse complement strand
TGTTGTTGTAGCGGCAACAGAAATACATCATCTGTGAAAATTTCAACTGAGTAACTATTACGGTTCATGAGATACAGTGTGGTGATAGACGGACGGACGGACGGTC
Organism: Hesperia meskei straton; assembly: GCA_018248915.1. Classification (NCBI taxonomy): domain Eukaryota; kingdom Metazoa; phylum Arthropoda; class Insecta; order Lepidoptera; family Hesperiidae; genus Hesperia; species Hesperia meskei. The sequence goes on along the minus strand of DWJQ01001870.1, from coordinate 10,251 downwards.
AGCGAAGTCTCAGTAATAGGGTCCCGTTTTACCCTTTGGGTACTGAACCCTAATAAATAACGCTTCACACTCATAGCCCCACACTAGGATTCCCTGTGTAGTGGATGCCTTGGACATTACACAAGACAAGGACACACACCCAGACCGAAAACGGAAATTAAACTATAAAGTCATCATCCCCACCTTGCTGGGAATCAAACCCAGGACCCTCGGAACAGCAATCCGGCGTGTTAACCATTGCGCCATCCAGGTCGTCTTTCTTTTATTTGTTCTGCTACAACTACTTAGGTAGTTTAATGTTTACGAACGAAGCTACATGCTCGCCTCTTCATGGAAATACATAGACTATTAAAGCATAACCTTTAAGAAATTTAAACTCATTATTCAACCTCGATGAAAACCAAATCCTGGAATCTTCGAATGATAGTCCGGCATGCTAACCATTGCACTATACGAACTTTCAAGACAGGGTGTTAATTGGGTGGTAAAGAACTAAGAGACAGTGGAGACCTTTTACGGATCCCCAGAAAATTAGGTTTTGAAGATTTCACACAATAGACTATGAGCCTATGACATAATTTAATTGTAGATCAGAGTTTCAAAATAAATACTTCAATATTTGAATAACCAAAATTTAAAAAAAACAATTAGACTCGTAAGTAACTGGTCATAATTCTCACCAGGCCTTTAACATGCTACATAGGTACGTCTGTATCATCATCATCATTTTTCTTAAATGAACCGTGCAATAGTTTTTGAAACGCATCACAAAACTTACACAAAGTACCTGATACCCAGAAAGACAACGACTTGAAAGCGATAAAATAAATCGATACATCGATTCGCCACTCGACACCGTCACACGAGGCATCGTATACAGACTCGATAACAATTGCCTATTGCGTATTAAACGACGCATTCAGTTTTCAGTTACTTCTATCGAAGTACGAGCACACTTAGCGAGAGAAGAGACTCGATCGTACGCCTGGCTCGCAGCCAACGTTGGGGCTAAATTTTAATAAAAACCCGTAAGCATTGTTGAACATCTGTTGTGTGAATATTCGATGCTCTATCATAATAGTTTAAATTATGGCGCACTGCATGTGGTTCGATTTATAGCCGAGTACAACGACCTCTCGCGTTCGAGTACACACTTCAATGGACGATAAGTTTAAATTAAAACACCTAAACATAACGAGTATTCGTAGACGTTCAAGTGATCTCGTGTATTATATAAGTTAAAAACATTATGTTACTTAACAAAACCACCTACAGAAATTCTTGAACACTAAAATACGGTATATCATGACATTACATCATTTAAATAATTTATGACTTTTATACTGACCACGTCTTGAACGTCCATATTTGAGTCTTGTTCTATGTCCATTTCAGTTGTCATGGGCGGTAGCCGAAAAGGTGGTGAATGGTGCTGTAAGCTTGTTTGCTATCTTAAATCCGTTACAAACATCTTCAGTTATAACTGGGACGGCTTGGTGTCGTCAGACGGCTGCGGCAGATATTTAAGTGACAAATAAGCCACTTCTCACATTACGCTATTTATTAGCTACGCGACTGCGACGCAATCCCAAAATTCTATGTCTCTGACACTTTTGACTGACAGGAGTCGCATCGTAGACGCGTCCCCTGTCAGTGAAAAGTGTCAGATACATACAAATTTTGGATTGCGTCGCAGTCTCGTATTTCATAAATAGCGTTGTGTGAGAAGTGCCTAAATGTCAGATAATTTTTTCATCCACGTTCATTCCACGTCAACCGCGACACAGGGAATCCTATCGCGAAAGTATAAATTAATTGTTGACGCATATTTTGCTGGGAATCCAAGTTTCAATCGTTTCGTAGACCTGTATCCCCCTACAACCTTTCACTACAACAACCTGTACCAAGAGGCAATACATAATCAGTAAAAAAAATATCAACGCGCTGGAGTTGTCGGTCGAGAATCACATGAGCGCACTTATCAGCACTCCACAGTCGCCGAGTGGAGTGCAGGCGAGGTGTTAAACTCTCATGCAGGAGTACCTACTAGCCAGGTGCTGCATATGTGTCAAGTAGTTATCGTTCATTTGATCATAATGACCGACTAGCAGACATTAGTGATAACAAAAATGTTAAAAAAAGAGCGCGCGCCGCACATAATGCTGACCACACAACCACGAGCGACGAGTGCAATGAAACAATAGATTACGTCATACGCGTAATACTGAACTGGCCAATCAGAAGACGCATCCTCAACCACGCTATCAAGATTTCGAGATATACAAACTGTATATACAAATGGTCCGGAGTTAACATCGGGCCGCGGTCCCCAGGCAGTGTCATCGCCTGGCGGGAGATCTCCCCTTTTCCTCCACAAACTCATCTACCGATCCGGAGTAGTGCTGATAGAGTACTCTCTAGGTCTTCCTATAAGCAGAAACCACTTGTGATGATTGACCATAAGTAGAAGTTACAGAAGTAAAAATCCAAATACGTTCAGCGAAAAAATCGTCTCTTAACAAATAAAACACCATCTAAACAAATATAACTTACGCTAAAGTTTAACGCTTTGTCTAATATTGCCCAACAAAAACAGTCAACTCCGGGTAAAGGGCACGCGTCGTGGGCGGAGGGATTGTGGCAAACTTCACGTGAAGCAACAACAAAGTCGTGGAGAAACGCTTGCGAAATCAACGAATGGTTCACGTTTCCATGCTCGTGTCGATCGCAAAGAGATCGGAGTAAATAACCCTATATAGTATCGATATCCGAGAGGCTATAACGACAGTCTTCCGAGTTCAAATCCTGAACGCACCTCTGATTATCAAAACATTGTTGATATTATGTTGTTGCCGCGTTGAATTTTTGTTTCAGTTTATCCCATTTTTTATCCCTTTAGGAGATAAATTTCCAAAAATCTTCTCAAAGTGGTCCTCTACACTCCCCAAGGAACACACATGCAAACAGTTTCTTATGTTAAGTAGTTTGGGGTGCGAGTTGTCAGTCAGTCACTCAATCAGGATTTAATTTAATTTATCACTTTCTTCAGTGAAGAAAGACATTGTGAGGAATTCCACACACCTGAGAGTTTTCCATAATGTTTTTAAAAGTGTCAAGTCTGAAATCCGCCGAACTAAGCTAGCGTGGTGGACTATAACCCTGTATTCCTCACTGTAAGACGCGACCCCTGCCCATCCGTGGGACATTTACGGGTAGGGATGATGAATAACAAGGCATTACCATCACATTATGAGAAGCGACGCTTGTTCATCATTGGGTCATTTACAATAACAATAACAACAAGAACGCTTCACACTTAAAGCCCCACACTAGGATTCCCTGTGTCGTGGGTGCCTTGGACAACACACAAGACGAGGACACACACCCAGACCGAGAACGGAAATTTAAACTCATCATTCAAATTGCTGCCTCGCTGAGAATCGAACCCAGGACCCTCGGAACAGCGATCGGCGTGTTAACCATTGCGCCATTCGGGTCGTCAGAAACAAATTGTAAAACAAAAACATAGTGGTGAAAATTTATATTACCAAAAAATTCTATATATTTTTTTATATTGAAGCAAATGAAACTTAATATGTAGAAGATAATCTTGTGACTTCAACATCGACAAAGAGAGATAACTCAAAAACTGCATGGTACATGTCACTCTATATGGAACCACACGAAAAGTAGCAGCAGTAACAAACATAAAAAAGATACAGTTGAATTGAAAACCTCCCTCCTTTTTTGAAGTTGGTTAAAAATAAAATAAGTTTACGTGGAATTTTGTGTTTTGTCAAATATATTTTTGTACATAATGTTAAATGTCCTTGATCCTATTTGCGAATGGGATTTTTTGTGCTTAAACAACCTGCTCATATTAAAATCCTTTTTTTTCAGTTCATCTGCAAGATGTCGCCAACATTTCATCAAATAACAAAATCTTTGGAAGTTGAAAACGATATAAAATCATTTGAAACATTTCTAGCAAACTTCAATGTATCCTTGCATTTGGTAAGAAGTAAAATTGATGACTTTATGAATGATAATAATGTAACATGAAATGTAAACTAAATGTATGATGTACACTCCCAAAAACCTAAAACAAGCCACCTTGCTTCTTTACATAGGTTTTTAATGTATTATTTTTAAATTAAGTATGTAAGAAAACCACTTAACAAATGTCATTTTTTTTCATACCATGCCTACTTAATAATTATCTTTTTGTGACTGCCTACTCATAAATTGACCTATTACGAGTACATTTTGGTACATCATACCATGTAAGGTGGCTCTATTAAGTGTCTGGGTATATATTTTTAATGTTATTATTAATTGAAAAGCTTCATGCTATAATTAATTTTATTATAATGATACTAAAATGGTAAAAAGTATTATATTGTAGTGTTCCTATGTTATACTATATATTATAAATTATAAATAAGAGGCTAATATGTATAACTATTTATTTTACTGTAGTAAGATAATATACGAAATAATATTAGTTAAAATGAAAAGGATCCAACTGAAATACTAGTTTTGAGATAAAACAATTGTTCATAATGTAGCACTGCCTTATACTATTGTAGAAAAAAACTTCAGAGCCCATCATTTTTTATTACTTATTAGGTTTCTTTACATTTAACAACTAGAGAATCGAAGCATATTTTTTGAAGTAAATTTTAGGCCAAATTACTTCAGGTGAGTCAGTAATATCAGTATGCAATGCATAATTTAAAAAAAAATATCAAGTAACCTACATGGTTTCGAGACTTGTTTGGCTTTATAGTTTTGTGTGATCTTGTTGTCTTGACTGAAGTTTGAACAAGAAACGAGAGTATAAGTATCCTGTATGATGAGGATATTGCTTCTTAATGAGATATGACCCCCTTCGGAGCAAAATGTACAAAATGCAAAATGAACACAACACGCAAAATGTACAAAACGCAAAATGTACAAAACGCAAAATGTGCAAAACGCAAAATGTACAAATCGCAAAATGTGCAACAAGGACTAAGGGCTCTTTACAGTGACATGTAACATAAGTTTTGGAAGAGCTTCTCTTTTTTAACCAACTTCAAAAAAAGGAGGTTCTCAATTCGACTGTATATATTATTATGCTTTTTAAAATTAAGTATACTAAAGCACTACAATTTCATAAACGTCTGATGAATGAATAAGAAATAATTTTATGTCTAGTTCGTATTTCAATTTAAAAAAAATGTTTTTCCCAGTGTCCAGATTGATTGTCAGATTAGTTTGGCCAATGGCTTTTTTTTCTATTATCCCGACTTATATGACGGTTGGAAAACTCTGAAAAAGCCGTTTTTTAAGATCAATTGACAATAATAAATACTTACTATAATAATAATAACTATACTATACTATACTATAATAACTTACCTGCTTATAGGTACTTAGTAGAGATATATAGTTACATCGCTTTGCTCAAAAATATTTTTAAATAACCCGTTTTTATACCTGATCGATGGTAACGTGGGCTTTTGTGCACATTTTGCGTTTTGCACATTTTGCTCCTAAGGGATTTGACCCAACAAAGATCCATGTAGGAACGCAGTTCAGATGAGTCTAATTGTTTTATGAATAATATTTCAGAATTAAAAAAAAAATTAAAGGCATAATGTCTATCATGTGAGTCAGTACCGAAATTATAAGTATTGTTACTAGTATGTAATTTTCGACAATATTTTGAATTAGTTGTTGGATCCTTTTCATAATTTAATGATGTACAAAATAATATACATAAAACATAATTACAGTCGTTTTATATGTAATTCGATAATAAACAACTTCTGTTGTATTTGTAAATTTCTTAATAAGTGAAACCAAAGTTGTAATTAATTATTTATTAATAGTTACTATGTATTTAGGCTTACAATGTATCTAACAGTAATTTTCATTCCTAGAATAACATGCTATTTTAAGTGTACTAGACTTCTTGTCCAACTTACCAGTAGATACTTTTGGTGCTGTATAAAAAAATATCGTATATATTTATCCAATGATTTGCGTTTTCTGAGACTCATGTTTTAATTTATGAATTGTGAATTTTTAGCCGATGAAGTACCTATGTAGTAGATATACAAATAAGAGGGAACAATCGTAATATAAAACACTACTGCTGCCGGGTGTCATTTGAATTGCACATAGCATCTAAATCAATATGTAATGATAGTTATAAACTATTGATATTTGTCTATCATCAATAACTTTTCAGTACACACATAACTTTAAAATATACTTGCGGTAGTCGCGGTCACAGGCGACTAATTTGACGTTGACTTGTGGCATAAGCGATTATTTTAAAAATCACGCCCGTTTATGCTGATCCTAGAAAAATAGGTCTCAATCTCAATTGATAGAATTTGAAGTAATCAACGCACACTGTTTTTATTATTACTTCTTTTCCGTTTTCCTTGAAATAAGGTGAAGAACAATTGCGGATTTACTATCGTCGGCAGCAGGTAAATAAATTTTGTAAACGTAAAAGCTACGCTGGTGTGACAGCGAAAACAGTCGTAAATACAGCAAGAGACCCAAGTTTATGCGTCATATTACGTCAATTATGTTTTTTATGTGAAAAAACCACATACCTACGTTATGTGGTCTATTAAACCAAAGTATTCACTCCAGCGAGGCTCTCGCTATATAAAGTATTTGATTTTTAACTCAATTGTCTTTACATATTAACGTCCCATTGAATGAGAAAAGTAAATACTTTTAGCCACAGAAGATGCTTGCTTTAAAGCTAAGTAACTTAATATTACTTCTGCTAATGCAACTGACCACAATGTTAAATGCAGTATGGTTTCTGTAGGTGTGCTCATCAAATATGGATTGAATAGAAAGAAACTTATAAGTGGCATTTGCATTAATGTAGTTAACATCAAAAATCCAGCCAGATCCGGTACCTGAAATTTAAATTTATAAAAAGTGGTAGATTACACCTATGTGTATTTAATAACAATAGCTACTCCTATTTAAATACCTACAAAAAATTTGCTTTACAGCATTTTTGACAATTTTTATGTAATACCTATGTTTTATGTAACTTCCAATAAAATATGACAAAATAATTGTTTTTTAATGTATCTGTCCAAAAGTATAATTATAAATAGTGCCTATTTATGATCTTACCCTGCAAGATAGATTTCCATAGTGTCCAAGATAGAGCCTGATAGACTCTAGGCCCGTGAGTAGCACAAATACTGTGGCTGACAAGTATTTAGAAAGATGTCCCAGTCTGTGTAGCTGAAATTAAACTAGTATTTTAAAACAAACAGTAATAAAGTAGAAAAGGAATCGGATGTCGGCATATTGCATCGATTGTTAAAGAAGTGACTAATGAGTGACCGAAGGGTGTGGGTCACTATCTGAAAGACCTTTTCGCTGATAGACAATTCTGCTGTATGACATAAAAGCAGAATACTCCATTAGCAGAGAGTCAACTCAGCTGGACGACATAAAAGCCGAATGAACTTGTAGCAAAATGTCTGAAATTATTGTGAACAGTCGGTATGATTAGAATGCCTTATTAGCCAGAAGTCAAGATAGTTGGATGACAAAAGCTCAGAAGGAGCTAGTAGAGGAAACGTCTGGAAAAGAATAGTCTAAATCGTTTGTCAACTCTCCCAAAAATATATTTAAAAAAAGACGCAAATTGATTTTTCATCTCAAAAGAAACGTGCGTCTGTACGGTCACCCCTACAATGCAAACTGGCAAATTAATATTCCTCCGTTATTAGAAATACGTGTGGCTTATTCACTGTTAATATCTAACACGCTCGAGTATATTTACGTGACTGTTTTACATTTTTAAAAACCTATCTATACACGCTCTCGCCACCAGTGAAGGTGTATATATCATATTATAAACTTTTTTTCTTTTTAGTAAGTATCTAAATAAACTTCACAATCCAACAACAGGTCCCGACGATGTGTGAGTGTCAAAATGGCGGGTGTACCTCACAGACTAAAAATATTAAAATAGGTATCCTCTTTTGGATTACAAACGTATAGCTGATGTGTACCTTAGTGTACCTACCTATTCTAAAAGTCTGTGTAGGTACCTCTTTCTATGCATAGATTTGAAATTATTTATTTCTGTCACCCGAAAAAACTAGTGATCCAAGATCCAAGATTTATAAAATTGACATTTGTCATTCTACTATTTTTGACACGACAGCATATTTTACTTTTTAAAGTTTGGTCTATGTCATAAATAAATTATACAGCGGTCGTTTTGTAAATTAACTGATGTTATATTCAAGAATCATTCGATTAAATAATGTATATCAATGATTACCGTACGAGTACTCGTAATTTAATGTCGTCAGGGACATACAAAATATTAATTTAAAATGTAACAATTATCAATTTAGTCCTATGACGTCATGTTAAATTTATATAGGCAACATTGAAGATTTATATCATTGACATCCAACTGAGATACAATAGAAACTATGATAAATTTTTAGCAGAATATCAAATTTGTTACAATGATTATTGTATTAAAATTCAATAGTACTTTTAATTAATTGCACAAAAATTGGCTGAAATAGCAGAATCGGAGAGCTGGGTAGGGCCAACGTAGACCGGTGCAGTGGTCTGACCTCATGACAACAAGCGAGGGGCGGAGTCGGTTCTGCCGTTACGCGAATGTTAGATGGCATCTGATCTGTTCACGAATACACCCCTCCGCAATTTTATGAATCAATTGGCTGTCAGGTTTTAAGAAGGATAAACGTTTTTTTTATTACAACATTATTATTCGTCATCGAGGGGTCGAACGCGGCGGCATTGTGAGCGGGATTAGAATTTATCAAAGAAGCGGTCTCGAAGTGAGGTTCGCGGGGATCGCACACGGCAATAGCCGGAGGCACCTCTTCCATGAGTATGCTTCTATCCCGACCCGTCGACATAATGCATCGTCGAATCAAACCCGAGGATATGTTTGACCACAAAGACGTTTCCCGTCGAATAGCGTTCCCAAAAGCGGAGTGCGGAGGGCGCAGTTTCGCTTTCAGCTCGAGGCCGCGACAAGCGAAGGTTTAATTTAAAGCGTCAACTTGGAAGTGAGCCAAGGTCAACGCAGGACAAACCGTTTGCATCGTGCCCTAGCTATGCTGCGAATAATGCTGTAGTTTATCTATCTGTCAAGACCTCGAGACCTACCTCAACAGACAACATCTGTCTTGCATTAAATGTAACATTTTGTTAAATTTTCGGTTTCTTCATAAGCGGGGAATTAAATAATTTCGAAAATTACCTTCTCCCCTTCGATTCCTCAAACAAAATTATTCAACTGATTGAACATTTGTGTATCGATTCTATGTTCAGTAAATGGAAACAATTCTGGGCAAGGGACCCGGATATTTCATTTCCGTTTACGACAATATGGCCAAATTAGGAGATATCCTAAGTATGGAGGGATAATACAAGGCCGTACAATACGGTTTAACGCCGATATGGTATTCTGTGAAATTGGTTTGTTATAATAAAATTTATTCAAAGTTATTGGGGTAGTAGGAGTTAGGATCGCTTCTTTGTATGTATTGCACCTCATAGATTCTACGTCGGTTGATGCAGTTGAGATCCAAGATAACATGCCTTTGGAAATTACGTGAATTGAACGCGGCGGACGGACTACGATTCTGGTGAGAATAGTATCTAACGAAAGCAAAGACAAACGTTTCCGAGGGTTCCGAGTTATGAATAGGTAGGTAAATTAATTTCAATTGCCATATTGGGGTGCAGAAGATGGAGAAGATTCGCTGAAATTGAAAATCATTGCCGTCTTGGTCTTGTTAAAAATGGATTTTTGTGGGTAGAACAAAAATGTAACTTGACCTACTAATTATATTTAAGGTAGGTAAGTAGTTCTGTAACATAAGTACATATATGATATTAATATATCCTAAGTATTAGGGATATTAAAAGTTGAAATGGAGAAAATTGAGACTACCGAGAGGAATACGAAAACAAAATAAATAGCTTAAAGAGCTTCAAATAATTGCTAGACTTGCTAATTTTGCAAAGTATCTAGAGCAAGTATCAACGTCAGTTCCGTTAAATTTAATTTTACTTAGTGAAATGAAATAACCTACTTCTGATTTAAAATTATTTTCAAAGGTTCACGAAAATCATTTCCGTTTTGGTCTTGTTAAAAATGGATTTTTGTGGGTAGAACAAAAATGTAACTTGACCTACTAATTATATTTAAGGTAGGTA
>DWJQ01001869.1:0-10360 GCA_018248915.1 Hesperia meskei straton | reverse complement strand
AATCAGCTCGACACAGCGGAGCATGGCAGAGCTCCATAAAAACATAGCACAGTACGGCACAGCGCGGCTTAGCACGGCGGGTAGCACGCCTCGCTCAAGATTGCTGCGTTTTTAAACAGAGCGTAGCCTCAAACAGCGCAGCACAGCATGGTTTGTTTGTATCGTCATTTAAATATTAGACGAGCGAGTTGACCAAACATAGCACAGCGCAGTACAGCACAGCATAGCTCGATGTTGATTTGTCAACCTAAGTACAGTTGGTCTGGAATATCTACAATCTTAAATCTCTATTCTATAAAGATGAAGAGCTTTTTATATACATTTAAAAGTGCCTGCAATCTCTGGACCAGGCAATCTTATTTAAAAAATTGTACGATTGTCACATACGTGAAGGCGGCTATAGGCTATCTAGCGTTACGCTACAATTATTAGCCATATTGTTGCTTTCACCGGAAGGTTACTACGGTACTAGTAACGATATCAAATTCATTAATCCAGCTCTCAAATTTCCAACAAGATTAAAAACTCGACAGTCCCGCATTTACAACATTACCGGCATAAAATACTTTTACTTAACAGAGATCCGTATTTGTTTTCCATTTTTATAATGACTGAAACGTATTACTGAAAATATAACGAGAACTCGTGAATTCATTATACGGATGTCGAGTACAGTTTTTATTACATATTTATAAAGCCGTCGAGCCTCGGTACCGCGCAGTGGGTCAAGCTGAGCATGTTCAAATTAAGAGAATGTTTGAGAGCCCCGCCGCGCCGCCGGCCGCCGCCAACCGACTGCGGAATGCGATACAGAATGCAAATGAATATATTAATAACAGGGAAAACAACCACCGTTCAGTTTTCAATAGGTAGCTTAACGCTACATGAAACATTGATTTCGCATCTATACAAAACATTGAAGATTCATCATTTATTTGCAGGGATATTATAAAACTTTTGTAATCAAGTGTTTTAGGATGTATACACCTCTGCAGCTGTTTTGACCACAAAGAATGACCTTTTAGATGCGTGATGTTGATACAAAATCAAACGAGGGAGATTCTATCTGTAAGCCTATGCGAAAATGATGCGAAAACCGTTGAATACATTTAGAATTTTAGATGGTAGATAGATACAGGCCAAGTTTTGTAAATAATTACGATCCATTTCATCATGGGAAATGTAGTTAATCTCGCGGAATACACCAATTCTAATTTTAACATAGGCAGCATAACAAAGTCATACATTTCATTTCATACAATACAAAGTAGCGGTTTGGCGAGACAAGCGATGATTTAATAAAAACCCGCCGCTCGACAAAAACCCCTCTTGTGGGGTTTTTGCGGCACTCGCGCGCTCGGCTGCGGGCGCGGCTTAATTTCGCCGAGGCGTATTGCAACGCCAGCACTCGCAAATCTACTTTACGATTGTTAACGCTCTGCACGCGAATGCTTTGTGACAACACACTTGACCGGTGAATAATTATTATATAAAAAATATTTAATCCATTGCTCAGGTTTAAAACCATAGAAAGGAGGCATTCGTTAATTTCTCAATGATCTAAGGCTTAGATTCTAAGCTAACCATGTAATGTTCTAACACCATCTGCTAACCGGGCTAACTATCCTAGTCCCTTGGTCTTGTTATTCTAGGTCGGGCTTGTTAATACCTTGATTCTACCAAAAGTTGTTTGCTTATTTTAGTTTCCAACCTTCAAAGTTAACAATGGATTGGAGAATGCTCCTCATTATAAGTGTAGAAAATTACTATGTAGAAATAGAAATTAGGTCCTAGTCTAAAATGAAATATGCAATTAAAACGTTAATATAAAAGTAAAACATTATTAGTAGCCATGTAAACACGATTTATTATGGTTGTTCGTCTCCAGGGAAGAGTTGTAACCCGTGCATTGAATTTCGCTGTTTTTGCAGAACTATACATTTTACTTTTTGATATAATAGGACACTTGAAAACAAACGTGTGCCGGTCCGATAGGTTTTGGTGCAAGTGGGGAAAATGTTGAGTGTAAAATTCCAGAACATCCATACAAGTATAGAAAAAACTTTAAAAAAGGGGGAAGATTATCCAACATTACTGTAATTCTAGGGAAGTCGAGTGGCGACCATGCCGCCCCACCTTTTTCTTTCATGACGCACGCTTTTGTACTTATTAGACAGGGTGTCATAATGTAGTACTTTTTATGGTAGGTAGATATACCCTAATTATATCAGAATCAGATACAATAACCTGTTACTGCTGTTACATATTAAAAAGCACACCTATGTACGTGCTCTGTAGCACGGTAGGCTCCTTCTATACAAATAAAAACTTAGAAGCCACATTATTATTGTTATTATTGCGACTCTCAAGTCTTAGAGAACAAAATGTAATAGGTGCTCATTTCAATTGTCCAATCTGGTCTAATTTATACCAGAAGCAGGTATGTGTCACATACATACTTAAGCTGATATGAACATGACGTAACTCATTATTCGAGCAACAAGTAATGTTGTAAGCATCCAAGACTTTAAATTAAAAATCTGTTTAACTTAGATGAAAACATTTGAAATTCTCATAACGAACAGTTACAAAGAAGGCCTCAAGGCACCGTGAGCCAAGAGCTCTGAGATTCAATTAAGTACCATTACCGACCTCTAATTAGCCCTCCTGATTATAAGGAGAATTACGTAGAAGTTAATTAAGATGGCCTTTTAATTTAAGACGTTAATGAAAATATCAGCCAGGGCTGTCTGTAGAATTCTGTTTGGAATTAAGTTTTTGACCTAGTATACCGTAGTTCAGTTGTACAATATAAACAAAATAAAAGTGTACGATTTTCATAATAATTATTCTCACGTTCTACTTTAATTTTAATTTCCAAAAGTGCTTCGATGAATACGAATAAATATATAGTCTCGCACCGCACTCTGAGATATGAAATTTAATTTAATCTATATTCATTCAATTTCAGTAAGTTACTTACGTTCGAGTGGATTCGTGCTTGGTTTTTGCTGAGCACTTTCGTTCATCATCGCAACACACAAATACCCCACTGCTGGGCACATGTCACCAATAGGTATAATGTGAGGGATGCAGTGCAGTCGGCTAAGAGGAAATTTCACACTGAATGTTTGAAAATTAAAAAAAATGGAAAATTTACAAATATTAAGATTTAAGACACGACTTGGGAACTGCTACTTTGTTAGTTAAAATGTATTTCGTAAATACGGAACTTTCAATACAAGAAATAAACACTCACACCTAAACAATACCGTTACAAACAGCATGAAACTAAGCAATTAAAAAAGCATTTATTTATGACAAGCATGTAAGTCACGTCCGGAATCGAACCCGCAACACGTGGCTCGGCAGACATGGTCACTACACTCACTAGTCTATCAATAGCCTTACGGATTGTGTCAATCGGCGGCGATTGAGTTGTACAAGATCGGTCGCGGTCGGGAGCAGGATAGCTGATTGATTGACGAAAAGATTTACAGATGTTCTAATGACGTGGAGTCGTGGACACTACAGAATTGAGACATCAGGGTCATGCAAGTAAATAGGAGGAAAGAAACCGTCTTGTTAAACATGAGCGTGGCACGTACAAAAATTGGCTACGTAGGGGAGTCACAAACTTAACAACACATTATAATATCCATTAAAAATGGGATATTTATTTTTAGATTTGAATTTATATTAAATAAATTACCTTATGAGACGTAGAACCCATGACGATACCACTTCGGAAACGGTTGAATCCAAATCTATCTATTAATAATTAAAAACTAATGAAAAATTCACTTTCAACCTCGCCGTTCACGAAAATGAAAAGTTTCAGATCTACCTTCCGTTTTCTTAATATTTTAAGAGGAAGTGCTGAAATATATAAAAAAAACATTTTTCTATAGATAACAAATTGAATTTAGTTTATGGTAAAATTTTGATTGAATTTTTCGCCAGGGTCTTGATCCTTATGGCCACAGCATCGTTGAAATTTTATTATAATGACGGTAACGACGAAGCTAAAGAGTAAGTTGTTCTTAATTGAGATTATCTCTGTCGGCACATTACGAGCGAAACAGCCATTACAAACTTAGATTAGTTTGACAAACTCGATGTATAAAGCAGGAGGTAGAGACCGGATGATGCCCGATCCAGGTAATTAATGCACGAAAACGGGGATGGCTCGCTCGTGGTTCCCGATGAATTGTACATGTGCTAGGATTGTGGAATGTAATGAATTATGAATCAGGCATGTGTGGCGTGAGTCACGACACGACCAGCTACTCCAGCAGCGCGGCCGGTGATAACAGAATTGACCTGAATATGAAATGTCTTACGACATTATACACTCTCCAATATCAGAATAAAAAAATAGCGACATTTTAAAAGTCAACGAGCGCTATAAATAAATTAACATGCATATCCGAAATACGGAGAAATAATCGTCTGAATATCCACAAGATTTGTTATCTTCTCGTCTTTAATATTACCGTCGAGCGCCGAGAGAAAGGAAGCTCATTGAAAGTTCAAAAGAGTTCGTGTTATTAAAAACTTGAGGAAGTTTCAAATAGTTTACGTATAATAAACAGTTGCACGCATAATTTGTGAAGATTTATAAGGCGAATGAGTACGCCAGATGCAGGAGTATGGTGACTCTATTAATGGGGCAAACCCAACCATGTTTGTTTCGCTGGCGTTCTGCCAACAAACAAACATCAACAACGTTCCATTATCAAAGTAAACAGTCCCTATATATCACGTGAAATATGAGCAGTGAGCACTCCGCCTGTCGCCTGTAAGGTATCACCGACAAAATTATATAATGTAAGAAAGTAAATGGTATAAAGTATTCACAGACAAACCTCACCACCTTCACTCATTTTCAGTTACGACTCCAACATTCCACAAGTGCACAGTTCATGAGTTTTATCGCACGCGCGTTCGGCACCGACGCGATATAAATCGCATAATTCTGGCGACACTTCTAACGCTAAACTCGATGCATTTCTGAAAACCTCACACCATGACTAGCGCGGGAACATGTGAATCAAGGCCGGCCGAATAAAAGTGTATTTCTGGACCAGTGTTATGGATTTACTACCTACGGCTGCGCTTACGCCACTGGGATTACATCACGGGCCGCGGAAACCTTTTCGATACAAAAAAAAATTTGCGGTCGATCAAGCTTATAGAGGTTTGTTCTAAAGGGAATTCTTACACGAAATTCAAGACTGTAAAAAGGACTTTTCACTACCGAAAAGATTATAATAGTGTGCAATAACGACGTCCCGCGCGCTCTCATCGAGGGTCTGGCGATGATTCACAACAATTGGTCTCATTTCATTAAACGGGCGTAGGCATAATTCGTCGATGTGTCTGGGCAAACGCAGGCGCAGCAGTAATAAGATAATGGCGCGCTTACATATTGAACTCAGGATGGAGTCGTAAGCGCGGCTCCACTTCCACTGGCTACTGTCGCTAATCTCCCAACATCACTTTGCGCCTACTCATCTGTTCTCTTAGGCACTTCTCACACAACGCTATTCGTGAGATACGCTACTGCAACGCTACCAAAAATTAGTATGTATTTGACACTTTTAACTGACAGAAAACGCATCGTCCTGTCAGTACATAGTGTCAAATACATACTAATTTTGGGTAGCATTGCAGTAGCGTATCTCATGAATAGCGTTGTGTGAGAAGTGCCTTATGCAGCATAAAATAGGCACCTAGCTATATTATAGCTAATAGTAATAAAATATTATGTATATGTTATGTAGTATTATTGGATAGATACCGGGTTAAAAAAAATAATAAAATATATTGTTTTGTTACATTGCATTACAATAAAGAGAAGATGAGCACTTTATTCTGTAATGTTAACTGAATTTAAAACTTTCACTTTCCAAAAGCATTATGGATAATAAAAAGCGAACATTTACACAAATGATAAAAAGTTAACTACCTAAGTTGCTGACTATAATAATGAAAGTTAAAACTCTGTTTCGTTAGTTAGCAGAGATTTGCAATTATGAATTATGAATTGTTTACATTAATGATTAAATTGAAGCGATATGTTTTTTTTAAATAAACACAAGAAACAATGTAATGTACATATGTTACATCTAGGTACTAAGTTAAGCTCAAACTGTGTAAGGTGGAATGGCAAAAGGCGCGGGCGGGTGTAATAAAGCGCGTTAGGGAATTCATATCAAAATATACTCAGTATGTCATTAGAATAAGATTCAAAATTGTGTTTTCTTTAAATGAAAAAAATTGACAATGGGTTGTTTATAGCCCAAAATTACCAATAGCTGTCGTCACTTAACCCAATTTCTTGCTTGTTGCAATATGTTGCTTTAGTAATATTCATAATTTTACAGATTTAATCAGAACCTTGTCATTTACTTGATATAATATTAATATAAGTAATTTCGACTACATCACTGGTGGCTAATGCTAAGCCGCATAAATCCTTATTTACCTTTTTTTATTAACTATATTACATTAATTATAAATATCATATAATCTTGTAAACATATGAAAAAAAACTTACAAAACACTAACTATAGCATAGTTTTCACTATCAATGTGCTGGAGCATGGAAACATTGTGTTTAAAAATATTTTTATGGCTTAATGACCTCAGGATCCTATGAAAAGGACCCATAGCCCAATTGGTAGTGGCCCTGCAAAGATTTTCAGTTCCAGTTTCTAATATTAAGTGCGGCAGATATTTATGTGACAGATAAATGTTTCAACAATGTGGGTGTTGTCTATGCTCTTGAGGCACAGCTAATTCTAGCATTATTTTTAGTAAAACAGAATATCATATAGATGGGTAAGGACAGTAATGTGAAATAATATTAAAATAATACATTTCCATTCACAACAGTTAGTAAATAATCCAATTATGTGCTTGGATCTAAGCAGATTTAACCATGACTGACAGCTAATTTATTGAAGTACAGTAATACCCCAACTTACGCTACCCCGTTTTCTAATTAAGTTTTTTCGAATGAATTCTAATGAAGAACGCGTTTCTACTACAAAACGGTTAATAAAAAAATTACTGGTAGGTATGCTACGAGGAAATTTTACATGAAAAGAAGAAAAAATAAACTCGTCAGGCAACATTGTTAAAATATATGAAGCTTTCGACATCAAAATAACTTCGGTTTAGGTTACTTTATTCATTATAATGTATTTTTTTTATTATCCTACACTTTATTAAAAATTTTTCTTCTAAACTATTGTTTTCTTTAAACTCTGGTGCCGATTAAACAAACTACATGTACATATTTATATGCAAAGTTGAACCCCGACTTACGCGAATTCGACTTACACGGCAATCTCTCGGAACCACCTATCGCGTAAGTCCGGGGTATTACTGTAATAAGTTTTGTTCGAAAAGAGATAAATTCAAGGTGTTATAAACATCGCCAAGCAACTAAGACAAAAAAATAGGGGGATTTTTATCTAAGTAGTTACTCATATATTTTTCTATTCCGATAATCCGTAAAATAATTATTTTATTAAATACCTAAACGAGTCACATACAACGGTTGTAAAATATTCACTTCAAGCTAATGCATTAATAACACTAGATTTGGCTAAAAAAAGTCCTCCATATTTACACTCGCTCGTGAACTGTCGCACTTGGAAAAGGTCAATTCACTCGTCGTTTAAATTGACACGAAAATAACAAACTTTGCCCATAATTCATTCATTTGCTGCTTTGCTAAAAATTATACACCTTTATACAAGACCCGCGAACCTCTATGGTCGTTGGATAAATCACCATAACAAACAGTTTAATTTTTGAGTTTCATTAAACAAATATCAATTTATTTTTACTAAATGTGTATTGGACGATATTATCTTTATTTTTTACGAAAAGACGAAGATACTTAACTGCAGTAAGGGATAAATTGGATGTAGAAACTGGCTTTTAGTAAAAAAGCCCCTTACTCAATAAAAATGAAAAAGATCAACGTTGATACATCTTGAGCGAGACGGGTGAACCTTCCAGTATTTAAGTGACGACAACTTGTTGGTTTATTACACTTATTCGATTAAATTTAAGATCTATTCTATAGAAATATTAAAATACAGTGAAGACATCCAGCTATCGACTACGGTATCACTGACCGCGTAGTCGTATCTACTAAATCCGACTATACATATTATGAACGTGCACAAAGATGTCTTATTTTTGCAATCATGTCGCAAGTGGCGCTTGTGAAAACCACGCTTAATTTGTTGACATGTTAATTTTGTAACAAAAGTCACTAACAATTTATGTCTCACTCACCAAATAATGTAACAAATAATAGGGCTGGCTACAATATAGAAAGTTAGTAGCAGAAGCCTTTGTGGTCTGAACTTTTAACCCCTGCAACAAATAATAATGCTTATACAATGTTACTTGGAAATACATGGCTTGCTGTCTATACCAAAAAAAATTTCATTGAGTTTTTTACATGTGCTACTTATAAGTTATTGGTAATACCAAAGAAGTTAAATACTCATTGCTCATCTTAGCA
The DNA here is from genome assembly GCA_018248915.1 of Hesperia meskei straton. Lineage (NCBI taxonomy): Eukaryota > Metazoa > Arthropoda > Insecta > Lepidoptera > Hesperiidae > Hesperia > Hesperia meskei. Next base: position 1,809 of record DWJQ01001869.1, on the reverse strand, counting down.
ACTTATACTATGGGACGGCGCTTCATTACAACCAAAATGATAAAGAATTATTATATCTTGTCTAACTCAAATAATAAAAAAAGAATTAAAACTAAGGCACTCTCACAACTCCCATACTTATTTTTTATCCAAGACGCTTAATAATCATCCTAGCATTTCTGATTTATACTCGGAATATAAAGAAATATATTCCATAGTTTAAGGGTTCTGAATTAGAAAATTGGTAGGCTTCTACCTTGAATGATATAATTTGTTATTATTAATTTATACAATAAAGAATATCCACCCCTAAGTAGGTACTCTCTTAAGTAAGTTCTGCTCAAATATCAGCATACATTTTGCAAAAATAAGAGACCCGATCGGCCAGACCTTACAAGCACTAATCTTAATTATTCGTTAACTTCATCGGTAAAAAGAAATACCAAAGCGACATCTATATTATATACAGAGGACGAAAAGCGAAACGAAAATAAAACATGCATTCGTCTTTGTAATTTATTTTAATTATCAACTAGTTATTTTACACAACTTAACAAAATACATACAGCAAATAAACATTAATAACCAAACTATTATAAAAATCTCATTCACGCATCGGAACCAGCAACTAAAACGGCTGCACTATATTTGATTCGATGTATTTTAATGATTAAATTAGGTTTGAACGCTGGCAAGACTGATTAAATTCTACTTTTGTTAACACAGCAATTTTAATTTCGGTCAGGACTCCACATCTGCTAATTTATGAATACTTCAATCGCGGCTCGATTGAATAGTTCGACAAACTCCGTATTCAAAACATGTCAAACTATTCAAACGAGTCCCAATTTGTGGATTTATGAATTAGCAGAATTGGAGCTCTATTTGTATGTGAGTAAATAATATTCAACAGCAATTGTAATAAATGTGTTGATACCATTTAATAGAAATAAATGTTGTAATATGAAGAAATCAATATATTTTGAAGATATACATATATATATGAAGCTGTATTAACTGCTAATTTTTTGGCGAAAAAAATAGACTGCTTTTTTGCAATCAAATAAAGCTCTGGAAATTGACACGTTACAAAACATTGTGTTCTAAAAATAGTTGCGATTATCTGCAAGTTGTTTCATCCACAACTGTTATTGTTCACGAAAGAATGGCGTAGGAAGTGCCGATTGCAGTTAATACATTTATTTGTACTATCGAACGATGATTATAAATATACATAGAAACACCGCATTTGGGTGGACTGAGAATTTCAAAAGTAATTTTTTAACAATTTCCTTTGTAATATCCTATAAGTTTTATAATTTAGACAACAATAATAGGTAGCAGATAACTGAAAATTTGCATATTAAATTTGCATTCTAGAAACTTTCGCGTTCAAATTAACAAAAAATTTGAACTGCAGTTAAAAACCATTCACATAAAAAAACTAAATGTTTTTGCACTTATTTTCATACAACAACGGCTTAGCCAAAAGTAATTTTAAAATACAACTCAATTCTTAAGCCAATTTAAAATAAGAACTCTAAACAATATAAAAATAATAATAATTAAAAGTTACCAAGGCAGCTACATAATGACATGTGTAAAGAAATTAAAACATATAAAAAGCTCTTCATATTTACAATAAATGTGAAATTATATATGTGGTAACGCTATTGCAGGCATTCCATAACACATACAAGATGGTAGGTACAATACAACTGGATGAGAGACAAATATTACGCCGGGTTCCCACAGCCGGACCGGCAGATCTGCCGGAAACCGGACACCGGACAGAGTGTTCACATTACACCGGATCCCACAAGAAAATCG
>DWJQ01001868.1:0-10361 GCA_018248915.1 Hesperia meskei straton | reverse complement strand
CCAACTCCCAACTAACGAATGTACTTTATAGATCTTCATAATGTAAACAAGTTTTATTGCTCTTACATTTCTATGTTTACGTTGAATAATCTTAGGTGTTACTTTATTTTTCATTGACGTCATACCATGTAATGGTGTTATTGATTTCAGGGACCGGAATTGGTTAGAGTTTCAAAATTCTACAAAGAAGCTAAAAATGGCAAATTCCTGCGATATCTGCACGAAGACACGCGTACACTCTATGAAACTTTTCGCAGGGGCGTTAAAGAATCAAGTAGGTGAAATTTTCATTGCACTTTTTTTGTAATTATAAATTTATTAAAGCCATTCTACGTGAAGAAAACAAATTAATACAGCTTAATTATTATTGATTTTACTAATAATACCAGTATGAATAGTTTCCCACACTAGGGGGTGGCCCAAGGCATAATTCTAGGGCCCACCTCATTTCCCTTTACGTTTCCGCTCGTTTATCGATAACTATGATAATACAAAGACATTACAAAATATGGTTAACATTACCGACGAACTGGTTTACCGGGTACAGTTAAATGTAATTTGTGCCAGTGGACTAGCCGGGACAACTGTTGTTGTAGTTTTATTTCATAGCCGGCGGTTTGTATTTAGTATGTTCATAAAAATAAAAGATGAAAAACTGCTACAATGTTGCCGGGGTCGAATGGAATATTACCGATACTGCCTATATGATATGTTCGATTGAGCGATGATAAATAACCACACGTATTTTACTTAATTTATTATTACTTTTCAGATAATGGCAACTGTCTGGGATGGCGTGAAGGACCAAATAAGCCTTATGTGTGGCAGAATTACAATGAAACCCTGCTGCGTGCGAAAAACTTCGGTTCGGGCCTTATATGCCAAGGTCTTGCCCCAGGCCAAAGTACCTTCGTAGGTGAGTGACTTGACAGACATTATTTCTGAGAATTTCACTTAACATATAAAACTGTATTTAAATGTAAAATTTTATCGTGTTTTTTATTATTTAATAATTTTAATTTTTTTTATAGATTTTTTACTGATATTATTTTCAATTATTCCAGGTATCTATTCACAAAATTGTCCTGAATGGGTAATGGCGGAACAAGGTGCTTACTGTTATTCAATGGTTGTGGTACCCCTGTATGACACATTAGGAGCAAACGCTTGTGCCTTCATTATTAATCAAAGTAAGTATTATTTTTAATTAAAATCTATGTCAACATCTAAGCTTAATAATCTTGATCTTGATATATTTATATAGCCATAAAGTAATAATACAGTTACACAATCTGACAATCACGTAGCAGAATAAACTTAACTGTTGTAGTTTCGTTGTTTATCATGGTATAACTTATTTTGTTAATGCATTACACCAAAATAATATTCTATTTCCGTTTGTAGCTGAAATGACTGTAGTAGTATGTGAGGATGATAAGAAAGCAAATCTCCTCTTGGATCAGTCCCCGCGGTGTCTCCGAAAGCTTATTACAATAAAGGAAGTCTCACCGTCTACACATCAAAGAGCGAGGAGTCGAGGAGTGGAAATTCTCAAGTTTAGTGATGTGGAGATTCAAGGAGCCCAAAAGGACCACCCATGTGTCGTAAGTTTGATAAAAATGTTTACATGAGATAATTAAATTAGATACACGAGGCACGTCGTTTTGCCGATTTGCTGGTCATTACTTTAGTATTCTTTTCATTTCATTCGTATTTATTTGATTTGTCACTGCAATTGCAATTGTAATTGAGATTTCCTAACATTTGATACGAAATAGTTGTTGGCTAAAATTAATAACTGGCGTAAGCGTTTGAATCAATTTAGCCTGCCAAGTTTGTCTTTGATGAAAATTTAATTGCTATGTTTTCTTTGAATTCCAATAATTTTCTGTATTAATCGTATGCGACATTCACTATGTTATTTGCGATAACGTTATTGAATTCAATTAATTTTATATTTCATTAAATTTATTATCCTGACGTTAATCGTTTCCGTTGTTGTTGTTCATTAATTACATCAAAATTGTGTTAAGTATGTGTAGATAATAAATACATATAAATTTTATTTCTAGCCACCTTATCCAGAGAACTTGTGCACAATCTGCTACACATCAGGCACAACTGGTATGCCGAAGGGAGTGATGCTTACGCATGAGAACGTGGTTGCCTCCATGTGCAGTGTCACTATGCAATTGGGAGAACACAGGCCTACTAAACACGATATCATGATCTCCTTCCTACCACTGGCCCATATGCTCGAGCGCTGTTGTGAGGTAACACTTTAAATTTCATACTTAACGAAATAGAATTTGGTAGTATGAATTATAACTTATGACAATAGCAATGTTACAAAATGTGAGTTACTTACTCATTAAATTGCTTAGTAACTTTGAGCGAAAAAATAATGAAAAATAGAAACTAAACGAAACGGGTAGAAACTGTAAAATCCACCAAGATATTGTCATAATTCGCAAGTACTCAGAAGGTAAGGTATTCAAATTTGATAACTATCTATTCCAGAATGCTCTGTACATGGTAGGCGGAGCCGTGGGTTTCTACAGCGGTGATATCAGGCGGCTAGGCGATGATTTAAGCGCACTCAAACCAACCATGATGCCAGCTGTGCCTAGACTTTTGAATAGACTGTACGATAAAGCACAAAATGAAATATCAAACTCGAGGATAAAGAAGCTGTTATTCAATATGGCGTTGTCAGCGAAAGAATCCGAGTTAAAAAGGTAAATGTTCATAGTTATAGTGAAGTGAAGTGTTTCGACTGTGCTTTGTCTGAATGTCAGACAAAGCACAGTCGAAACTATTGAACACAAGAAGTCGATAATTTGGCACGTATGTTCCTAAAGAGATAAGAAAGGGGATAAACTGATGCAACAATTTCTTGCGTGGGACAGCTATTGAAATATAAAATCCTAGATTTACTTTGATAAAATAGGTGCTTAATTTATTGAGACTTAAGTTGCGACCAAATTCTGATGGATGATCGATAATGAACAATTTATAAAAAAGTACGCGTAATTACGCAAAATTCCTGGCAGTAATCAGCTAATTGATCGTAGCTATGACGTATTAAATACCTATCCTAACAGATACTGTGTGGATTTTCCATTACTTTCCTGAAACTTTAAAACTAAACCAAAGGTAACTTGATTTCAGAGGTATCATCCGCGGCGATTCTATTTGGGATAAGCTGATATTCCGGAAAGTTCGTGACGGCATGGGTGGCAGGCTGCGAATCATGGTCGTTGGTTCTGCGCCGTTGGCTGGCAACGTACTTACCTTCGCGCGGTGCGCCCTCGGTTGTCTGGTAAGTTGTTTAGAGTTACCTAATTAAATCGATGGTTCGTAATAGTGGTCCACAAACGCCCACAGATGTTAAAAATGTTATTGTGATGGAAGGTCTCAGGTGTTTGGGAGACGAGTGACGGCTTAACTTTAACTCTAACGTAAGGGAAACTTTTAATAATGAATACACATACATAGTTACAACATAAATAGTGAATAGTTTGGGATACTGTCTTATACTCATAAACATAGAACGTTAAAATAAAATTTCAGCACTACAACAGCTTGAGGGATTTTCTAAAATACAATATGAAAATACTCCATTTACCTTGAGTGACTTGGAAAAACAGTTGAGTGTATTGCGTAGTAGGACTGCTTATATTTTTAGGTCTAATCCAAATTCAAACAGTAAAGAGATGATTTATTGTCAAAACAGTCATGAGTAGGTAATTGAGGAAGGTCAAAATTTTTACCTAGAAATATTTCCGACTATTAAAAATTGTTGTTATTATTTCTAAATACCCACATGTAGAAGGAGCAATAATTTGTAGTCATTTATTTAGTAAAACATGACATTTGCGTAAGTACCTAGGCAAAACAAATATTTGTATGAAAATGGCAGTTACTGAGATTTATTAACGTCAAAGTAAATATATGAGTTTTATTCGTAATGAAAATATCTATGGACGAAACTGTAATTATTATGTTTGACAGCATCTATAATGTTTATTTTGCAAATACAAATTTCGTCGTTTTTGTGTTGTACCTACTTAACAAGCATATTCCGTGGGGAGTGTAGGGGAGCACTAAGAGACGATTTCTGCAATATTTTCATATTATTGAGTATAATTATGTTTACTGATAATATAAATACATATTAATATAAATAAATTAATCTCCAGATTGTGGAGGGCTACGGTCAGACGGAGTGCACTGCGCCGGTTACCCTCACGGTTCAGGGCGACCACGTGCCTGAACACGTCGGACCTCCCGTCGCTTGTTGCAAAGTGAAGGTACGTATAACGTTGTTAACAGGTCCGACACTAGCTGCATGAGAACCTTCGTGTAATACCCCCCTCGTCATCGCTGCAAACAGGAAGCTGATATCGTTTTTTTTTAATTGATACATTTCGTGCTTTTCCTCCGAGGTCCGCTTACCGTGAAAGGTGAAATATTAACATTAAGAATGGACTCTCAAAAATCTTTGAGTCGCCTAAACACAATCACTGAGCAAAATTTTGAAAGTGTGATATCGTGCCAATGTTTATTTTTATGTTGACTTTTCTGTTAAATGATTTTATTGTGACTAACTTTTTACAAAAAAGAAACAATTGACTTCGACATCGACTAGCAGAGATAACTCAAAAACTACCTACTCGCCGGGTGGCTCTCAATTCATCCGTTCCATGTGCCCATAATCCTACTCGTCAATATAAAATAATCAAGCCCGAATACAAGGTTACTACTGAAAATCGTTGAGGAGTTCCCTCGACAATCTTTCGGCTCTATCGTCCGATTGACTCAATGAAAACATTAACAAACGCGTTAGTCTCCCCTGCAATTTTCAAAAGTTCACATCGATTTATCTGGGATGCCATCATCGGACGGCATCAATTATATTTGTGTAAGTTAGTCGACTTATCGAGGAAAACTTAAGGCTATACTTACTTATGACATCACGCTAAGACCACTAGGAGCGGACAACCAAGTTTCTCGAAGCGAAGCAGAGCGCCTATTACCTAGTACTTACTTACTTAACTAATGATATTCTCCAATCCAACCCATCAGCTTGTGGACGTGCCGGAGATGGAGTATTACGCGGCGCAGGGGCAGGGCGAGGTGTGCGTGCAGGGCGCCAACGTGTTCCGCGGCTACTTCAAGGAGCCCGAGAAGACCAGGGAGGTGATCGACCAGGACGGCTGGCATCATACCGGCGACGTTGGGAAGTGGTTGCCGGTAGGTGGCGTTAAAGAATGTTGCTTGTTTATTGAAAATAAAAGTATGTACTGTACCGTTATGGATACGAGTTTTGTCGCGGATTGTTGCAAAGTAGATTATCCTTGGGAAAAACCCGCGCTTGGTAGTGGGCCATTAATGGGTTGGGAATAAAAATATGTACATAAATATGTACTGTAACAATATAGATACGAGTTTGCTCGCGGGTTGTTGCAAAGTAGATTATCGTTGGCAAGACCCGTGCTTAGTAGTAGTAGGCCATTAATGAGTTGTAACCAAGACAGATAAACCTTTAATCTGCATGAAGTAAAATTTGTATTATGTAATTGGTATTTTGGTATGAACCTTATAATTATAGTAGTGATGTGATTACACAATTCGATTTTTTATAAGATTAATAGTAAACTCTACGGTACACGGTATTTTTTACATGTCCTTGTTTAAAAGTGTTTCTACATGCTTAAAATTCGCGTTCATTAGGAGTTTATAAATCAAGCTGTCTTGTTTTATAAACACACGGATGTTTGTGTGGGACATCCGTATCGTTGCTTGGTATTTACTTTTAAGTTAAATAATAGCCTCAAAATTATTTTTATTTAATATTTATATTTACAGAACGGTACATTAAAGATCATCGACAGAAGAAAACATATTTTCAAATTGTCACAAGGCGAATACATAGTTCCTGAAAAAATAGAAAACATTTACATAAGAAGTCAGTATGTCGAACAAGTCTTCGTGCACGGCGAATCACTGAAGGTAATGTTATTTCTTTATTTAATAATCATTCAGCAGTAGCAAACGAACAGGCAGCTACCTACCCTTCCGCTGCCGCTCATGACATGACACCTGCGATTGACTTAGAACAAGACTCAATTTAAGGACTAGGATGTTAGTCCAATTAACAGATGGTGTAAGAATATTAGTAGTGTGTTAATTTTTATTTAGTGTTGGACTGGATAGGTGTTTGTTAGGATTTGGGACTAGTGTTATAGTTGTGATAGTTGTTGGTATTTAATAGGCCAGTCAGTAATTGTTAGTACGTCCATGAGTCTGGTTCTAATTCGATCACAGAAGCATTGCTGCCATTGAGGAATCATACTACCGCTACAGCTATCATAGCTGCTAAAAAGCGTAAGCGGCTCCACACCTTTCTGTTCTTTCAATATTGTTTAAATACATTTACATTTTATTACATTTACTTTCACAGTCGTGCGTAGTAGCGATCGTGGTGCCAGATGTGGACGTGGTGAAGTGCTGGGCTCTGGAGAACGGCATCAAGGGCACCTTCTCGGCTCTCTGCGAGAACGAGCACGTGAAGAAAGTCATCATGGAAGACATGCTGCAGTGGGGAAGGAACGCCGGCCTTAAGACTTTTGAACAGGTTTGTTGAATAAAAATATACATAGGTATTATAATTTTGTAATTTTTAATGAAAAATACCGACTTCGACATCTATGAATAATATTTGAGAAGATCACCAACGTAGTACAAGTCATTAAATGCACATTATTACAGATAACTCAAAATGTATTCGTCAGGGTTCGCTTAAATTAAAATACCTATACACATAGCTCATATATATTAATATAATTTCCTGTATCGCGGGTGTCATGGACAACACACAAGACAAGGACACACATCGATACCAAGAACGGGAACTTAAACTCATCGTTCAAACTTCCGCCTAGCTGGGACTCGAACCCAAGACGTGGGCCCCAGGCCCCAGCCGTGTTAAGCATTGCGCCATTCGTCTCGTCCCGTGACTACACGACAAGCAGTTGCTTTCGAATAAAAAATAATCATAAAAATTGATACAGTCCATAAAAAGTCGCATGAAAAGTACAATTCTAATCCGATCCTATAGAAGTAAGATTGAACTATTGCTACTTGGTACAAGATAAAAAATCTAATGCTTCAGTAATATAAATATTGGTAAATAATTGTTTGTCAAAAGATATAATTATGATGATGCAAAAATGTGGGGTGTTATTGACATGCGTGTCTGTTTGTCTACATGAGATCGTACTTCGTACCTCGAATGGACAGACCGAATTAGATAAGGTTTTTTTTTCATTTGAATTTTATGAAATTTATGAGGATTCTGTTTAGGCGTTGAATAATTATTGTATTTAGTTTCAAAATTTGTATAAATTACTTATTTTTCAGGTTAAGGACATTTACTTGCATCCGGACCCCTTCTCAGTACAAAATGGCTTATTGACTCCAACGATGAAGGCAAAGCGACCAGAAATCAAGAGTTACTTCAAACCCCAAATCGAAGACATGTACAAACAACTCGAATAACAGTGACATTCACACGAAAGTTAAAAAGCAAATTCTCACGGAACACTTTTGTAATCGATTGTACTAATTTGGTAGAAACCTTAGTAGAATTTAGTGATCACAGTGTATCTATGTCCAAGAGAGTGAATTTTTTTAAGAAAAATGATTCTACTAATTTCTCAATAAAGTTCATTTTTATTAGCATCAAGTAGAGAAATCTTTTTAGATAAATTAAAATTGTGAGTGAACGGTAATAAAATTTTGATGGTACGCTGGATATGTTAATGCTGAAAGCAATAGACAGTAAGTAACATAAAATTGATTCCTAAAGCTTATTTTAATAGATCTTTAGTTATCATATATTAAGAAGTATGCTTTATTTCATGTTTCCCACGTGTCTTATTACGAGTAAAAATATTCGTTTATAAAAAGGACACAAAAAGGACAATTTTTTAATAAAGTGAGTTAAATAAAAAAGTGACATAAAAATAAATAACATGGACATTTTAACAGGCTTCGTTCTCTTGTAGGAGACTAGTTTGTATAATAATATTAAGCGCAACCAACATAAAACTAAAACAAATAATTAGGGATAAAATATACTCGTAATTTAAATCTTTTTACAATGGCAATAATTTTAGAAACGTTTGTTGTTTCTTACACAGTCAATTAACCGATGTCTTTACGTTTACAAATTTTGAATCTAATTCGTGAGATTAGTATAGTCTTCTTGTATGTAAGAAGAATGAAATTAATTTATCATGGCTTAGTATTAATATGTACGTACAACGGCGACCATGTGAGCACTCTATAAAGTAGCTTTCTGTTAAATCATCCTTTTTGCTTTACTTTTACCACTATCAGACCCAGAATGTAATCCAAATTAATATGTACATAAATGATTGATTTTGACAATGTGACGTGTAATTTGAGTGAATATTGGCCTTAAACATTTTTAGGACAAATAATTTTAGGAAAATTTGTGGTAGGTTATTGCGAAAGTAGTTCAATTATGGTAGAAATTATCACATATTATGCTAATAGATTTAGGTAAAATTATAAAAAAATAAATTATAATGCTATTAGTTTTACGGAGCAAGCTCCATGAAAGAGTGATACTGTTTTCTTACTGTGGTACAATACCTATTTTCCGTCTGTATCGAATAGAATTTAATTTTAAATTAAATTTAAAACCGGTGTTTAGTATCTTGTATACATAATATTTAGTTACTCAAACGGTCGCCAATATATTATGATAACTGTTTAGTATCCTTAGACATAACTGAATGAATTTCATGATGTTTTGTAGATAATACAAACATTTTTGTTTTGGATTGTACCTACTCGCAGCGTCATCTGGTGACAACTTTGTACGTTTATAACGTGTACCTTAATTATAATACTTAGCCACAAGAGCTCTTTTTTGTTACTTTAGTAAGCTTAGTGCAGTTTTTTGTAAACTTTTTTCTTTCTCTATGTGAGATGTAGTTTTGTATTTGTGTATCTAGGGGATGAATCTCAGTCTTTGTGTGAATGATATGGATTTAAGGTAAATTACTGCGAGATGGTATAAGGTTATAGTAAGGCTGTTGTGCAATGAATTGCGAATATTCGAGTAGTTTAACGGACACTAATATTTATCACAATCGTGTGACTTACGCCTGTTTTCAGTAATCTATTTATCTTTAATCGCCAAATTGTGACATTTTGACACTGACACTGACAGATGACATAACTGACTTGAGCGTGGAATAGATTATTGAAGGTGAGTGAGCGGAACGAATGAGTGCTTACCTTTTGCACAACACTAAAATGGCAATCGACCTGCGTGTCTACCGCACCGTATAGGTAATTTTGTATTCTTATTCTCTTTGAACAAAGCTGATTCAGGCTTTGAGCGAACGTTGCGATTTCATGTTGTTTAAACCAAAATTTTGTTGTTATTGGTGCAAGTTGTACTTCGATAATTTATTTTTAAATAAAAAATTTTGAAAATTTTATCGTATTATTTTATGCTCATAATATTGTCGTCACCCATGTTTATTCTCGTAAGCCACACTCGACATAGGTAAATATACCTAGGTACTTAACCCTTAACTTGACAGAGTGCATTTTTATGCACGTTACATTTTTAAAAAATCTACGCAAAAAGTTAAGAACTGTAAACTTCTCATTAAAGATTATTTTTCGAAGTTTACTTTACTCGATTGATAGAAAATTATTTCACGTCACTGGGAACATTGATTTTGACGGTAGCAAGAAAAAAGCGGACCGCAAAACTGCGTCTACGCAGCGTAAGGTAAAATTTTTACTTTTTAGTGTTTTTCTATTAGAAATTGGTATATTTGTGATTTTTACATAAGAATATGTAACAATCACAAATATATACTCTATACAATTACATATATTTTTCAGTCCGTGCCTCACTTTTATTAATAATATAAATATAAATTGTTTTTGTTGTATGTATCTGCAAATGCGCACCGCGAGCTTCTCTACTAAAAACTTTTTTTTTTAAACTGTATATCGTACATCGTACATCGCCGGTTGAGGTTACAAAATATTCACTAAGGTAGTAAGTAATAAAGGAAACCGATTTTATGACAAAATTCGGATTTTCTATTTAAGAGTATTGAAGTAAGGCTGCCCCAGACCTAATATGTATCTATTTTTAACCCCCTACGCAAAAAGAGGGGTGTTATAAGTTTGACGTGTCTGTGTGTGTGTCTGTGTGTCTGTCTGTGGCATTATAGCTCCGGAATGGGTGAAGCGATTCCAATTTAGTTTTTTTTTGTATTAAACAGGACTTACGGGTGCGT
>DWJQ01001867.1:0-10362 GCA_018248915.1 Hesperia meskei straton | reverse complement strand
GCTTGTATCCATTGCCTAACCTGGCAGAAGTTCCACCGCAACGTGGTGAGCGTGTCCAACAAGCTTACTCAAACGAGAAATACGTGGATATTATGTTACACTTTTTAGAGGCGACCATCTCAGTCCTCAGGGGTAGCAACACATCTGTGACCGAATTACCGTAAGTTTTTGGACGCATAACCAGTCACCCTATATATGACCACAGAAATAATTGCATTCCAGGATTTCAGATCTATGAATGGGACGTCATTTTAACAGATTAATATCGGCCATTTTCATAAAGATATTATCAACAATGAAAATTAAATATTCACTGAACTTGTGTGTGAACGTGTATGACTGATGAAAAGTTGTCCTAACCTATTCAGGGCATATAAACTATTAAAAAAATGTACGGTTCTCTTTAATGTACAGATTAACGAAAGACAAAAGTAAGACCTCACCACCAACTGAACGACAAGCTTGAAATTGTCTGATTTTAAACTCTTTTGCAGTCAAACTCTAGCACAGCTGTATGTATCTTAACGCGTTAATTAAGGCACTAAATTACATGTAAGGCCGACGTGGCCAACATGTTAACGCGTTAATTTGTATGTGACATTACTAATGGCAGAAAAGCTAAGCTATAACTTGGGTGTAGGTTTTTTGACACATTAATGAATTTTAGCGCCTAATTTAGAGCACTAAACGATATAGCGAGACGAAACAATACAACAGGACAAGAATGTATGCCTAGGTATTTAGTTTTAAAGCGGGAACGGGAATAACGACACCCGAGTGATTGAATGTATTATTAATACGCCGATGTAGCCAACGAGCATTTTTATTGCGTTAAGCTACGTGTAGTTGGACATTAACACAAACATTAACGCTAACGCAAATGTAGCGATAGCATAAGACAAATAATAATGTGTTGTGGGTTGACATTCTTCTGTGTTTACATTCAGACATCCATTCATAAAGTAGGGCGGACGTGCGCGATCATAAATATCCAACGCGGTACAGAACGAAGGCCCGTAGAGATCATTTGGCTACCATACATTTAGAATGAGACATGGCATATTCTAATGTATGAGTTCTGGAATAGACTAGACCGATTCAATTTACTAGTTTTATTGCCTAGTCTAGCATAAATTTACATCTGCTTACAACAGTTATTTGGATTTTGCAGCTACTCGTATATATTTTAGTTAGACGTATTCGTTCATACAAAAACTGTGAGGACTGTTGAGAAGACATGTATACTGAAATATGGTTAAGTAAGTTATAGATTATGAGTTAAGTTAATTATAGGATAGATAACTTGATTTTCCTTTTATAAATTATCGTTCCATTTTAAATGTATTTTCCACGTAACATTAATAAAAGCGTATTAGATAGTTGTTACTAGTAAACAGGTACGTAATCTACTGAAACATCGTAACGTAGATATACAAATTAGTACCTAATCCGACCAGTCGTTCCGGTATGAATGCAAGTAAATCCGCCCGTCACTCTTTGAATCCCCTTTGAAGTCCGAAGAGGGTCAAAATCTAAGCCGCAAGTAATTTATTAACACAATTTGGTTTTGGGGCTAATTTTATGGCGTCGACTCGGCACAACGCCCCAGCAGCCGTATTCATTTAACATTACATTTAACATATTTGATAAATGATCATTTTATTTCAGTTTGTTTAACAAAGAATCGCTGTTCTTTGCTTTAACCAAAGGTCGACTGGTAGAGAATGCTTTTAGCATTAATCCCACCTTTTGAAACAGCCCCTTAAAAACTATCTAACTATATACCTACTTCTATAAAAACTTGTAAATTTTCGTAAAACCATCGTTATCAGGCTTAGCAGCGGTGGGCCGCGGGCCGCTAACGAGATTTGCGGCGATCCAATTAATTGGAGGCGCCGGGGGGCCGGGGGGCCGGGGGGACGCAATCAGTCGTCCACGCGACGTGTTTGCCAACCCTGGCCTCGAAGCCGAATTTACGGTCAACATTGTTTACATTAGCGTACATACTTACCTAGTTTTATAAAAAGTATCGTCGCTCAGTTTGTACTAGCGAGCGACCTGGACAATATGGTGAATAACTTCAAGTAGAATTTTATTTATAGGTATGAAATGTGCAATAGGTACCTTAAGAAAGGCAAAAAATTCTAAACAAGAGACTGATTTACTATGACTCACAAACTGTGAAGGGGATAGTGCCACATATTCATCGAGGTAAACCCTTTCTTAATTTTGTATTTACTTTCTTAATTAAAACCGATTAATTTTGGACTTCAGTAGGATTTGTCCATAATAGTAGTTACTTTTTTAGTTGTCTATTTGCCGTTTAAGGGTGTTACCAGACCAATCGATCGGCGATCGATACCTCTCTGATCGATACCATCGTATGGTGACACCCTAACGTAGTAAGTATTGCCTTGTACTTAAATATATAGGTCGATACTCTGTATTGAGGAGGAAATATTCAAAAAATTCGGACCGTTTAGTATCCTCCTGTGAGGATGACCTTAGCTGACATAAAATCCTAGATCACCAAACAATAAAGTATATTATAAGAGTTTTGCCAGGTTCTCATGACATCCAGTGCATATAATGGGACGTAGTCAGCGCCAGTCTAGTCTCAGCATGATGTCATAGGTTATGACAAAAGGTTCTTACTCGGCGTACGTGAAGGATCGATACATATTGTGTTCTAGTGAGAATGTCTTTACCGAGTTCAGATGGAATCACATAATGTTAGACGATGAAGTAATCATGATAAATATTTATCATCGTACATTTACTTTAATAATGGAATCCTAATTGATATCACTGTCGCTAAATTAGATATATCATAGAACATAATTATGCCCAACTATGTTGTAAACTTGGAGTAACATTTACATCACAACAATGCCAATAAGTTTTCCATAAAGAAGTTTGGATCGACCTGATCTGCATCGACTGAAAACTGAAAAATACGAGTATCATCAGCATTCAATGACGTCCTATCGACAATATCTGGATATTTTTATTTTTAGATCGAAGGTGATCGGCCAACACTTGCGAGCTGCAGTTAAGACCATTGAAGCTCGTTAGCGCAAGTGTTCTCAATATCGATTCAATGAGCGTGTTTGCGCACGCAATAAATACAACAAAAGTTGCAACAAGCTCGACAATATGACGGATCAATTTGCATCAAGATTTATCGATGAATACTAATGAAAAATAAATAGGTGACAGCGCTCGTGTAACGTTCGTCTTTTGTCTGCACTTAAGCTCATGACATGCTGGATAAGTAAAATTAATTTCGGTCTACCAACAATCGCAGAACAATTTTGCCACCATCATCGTACCTATAACTGTCCCACGGCTGAGCTCGAAACTCAATGTGTGGGCTATATACGTCATAAACCATAGTCACTAGCGAATTATTTTATTAATGCGTTATTTCGCATACTTTAGGCAACATGGGGAACTGTCAGAAGACCTGTACTTTTGAGAAAGATTTCCTCAACCTACCTTTCCTCAAGATTTTTTCTCCGTCGAGCTTATTACAATTCATTAAAAACACACACACACACAGGGTGCGTTTTTCCCTCCCATGAAGCAAATATAGATCTATATTTGCTTCATGGTCCCTCCCCTGTTTGAAAGCTCAATATCCAAAGCATTTAGCTGTCTCTGCTTGTCTATTTAAGAGCTGTTACTGCATTCCAGGTTACGGCTGCTTCCAATGGCTGCTGCTGATGTCGTGCGGCGCCGTGTACGCGGTGTGCGCGCTCAGCACCACCACGCTGAGCTTCGTGCTGCCGGCCGCCGAGTGCGAGTTCGAGCTCACCTCCAGCGACAAGGGCAGACTCACCGCCACCCCACTTATTGGTATGTAACCACTTGACTAATGAGCACATTAGGATACTTGTTCCCCATGCCCGGACACTTCAATAATAATAATAGCAACTTCACCAAGTAGTAGCGAAGAAGGCGCAGATACAATTATCGCGTAGTCAGCTAAGATTACCTCCGCCTTTTCTTCAAAGGACTGATTTAAATCAGACCAAGAAGGACCAAAGAGGACCAAAGAAGTATTTACGGAGTCAATGAATATGATACGGAATGACTCAATATCGTTGGTGATTTAGATCTTTAAACGATGTTACAATCGACTGGATTGATTGGTACCAGCGCTCGCATGACGACTTACAGTGTTTACACATGTACCTACCGAGTATCTGCCAAAAGTTTATTGACGAAGTCTCTCCATCTCCATAATTAATATCAATAGGTACATTGCCGTTTAACATAAATATCTATTGCAGCATAACAACGGAAAATATGAATTCTTCGCTTTGTTCTTCGGACCGTTTCGATGTTTTAATATTTTAATTGCATAATTTTATGAGCTCGACTGTAAACCAAATAATTTTCGTTGTTTTAACTTTTAATCTCCATTTTCCTCACGATTTATATGTATTTTCAGGAATGTGCGTGGGATCGTATTTCTGGGGTAACCTGGCGGATGCCCGCGGCCGTAAGAAGGCCATCATTGGTGCCTTGCTGCTGGATGCCATGGCTGCATTCCTCTCCAGCGTCGTCCAATCTTTCTCAGCCTTTTTGGCGTGCAGGTATTTAACTATTAATTCGGTTTCCCCCGACTTTTAATTACTTTGATCATTGTTCTGAGCCTTGGTCTTCTTAAATGCTAAATTTTATTTGCACTTACTCTATAATATTAAAAAAAATAATAATGAAGTTCAATTATCAAATGGTTTCTAGTGACGATCGTGACATGTGTAATTAGAGACCATTAGCATTGTTAGATTAGACTGAATGATAAGTCTCCTGAATTGTAGAAATAAGCAACAATTTTTCTTTGTGCTGTTAGAGCATATATACTTGGTACCTACTCTGTGTTTAAGACTTTCCTAAATCCTCACTTCCCACTCTATTCCCTCCCAAGCAGACCTAACTATTGTAGTAGACGCGGGACGCTTGCAGGTTCTTCTCCGGGTTTGGAATCATTGGGGCGACAGGGCTCATCTTCCCGTACTTTGGCGACTTCCTGTCGCTGCGACATCGGGATGTCATGCTGTGCCGGCTCGAGGTCTTCTGGACCTTCGGAACCATTTTACTGCCAGGTAAAATAAACTTGTTTTATTAAATGGAACAAAATAATTTTAGGAAGTGACTATCTGTACGGGTACTGGACGAATAAATTATATCGTCCAGTACCCGTATTAATAATTATAAATTGTTCGTACAGTACCCGTATTAATAGATTCAGCCATAATTTTATTTTTTCGACGAAGTATCATTCGAAGATGGAAATAAGAAAGATATAATTTAAAAATCCTCTGACTAATAAATACCTTCTATCTCACTGATGATCATCAATCAAGTGAAAATTCATAAATGATTGTAATCATTAATTTTTATTCTAAAAATGCCTTACATCTTTTTTTGAAAGAACTGAAATTCTTCAAACTACTGAACCAATTTGTATCAAACATAGCTAAAACCTCCGCAAAGTCAGTAATGGCTTCTGAATGAAAAAAAAAACCGCTATGAAATCGGTCCAATCATTGAGAGCTATGGCACACAGTCAACTTGAAAATGACACCCCTCTTTTTGCATCGGAGGTAAAAACACTACCTTCCTGTCCTATTACCGATATCTAATAAAGTATATCCAACATCCTCCCAGGCATCGCCTGGCTGATCATCCAAGACCCGCGGTTCAACCTGGCGGCCGAGCCGGGCGGGTTCCAGTACACGTCGTGGCGCGTGTTCGTGGCGGCGTGCGGGCTGCCGTCGCTGCTGGTGGTGCTGCTGCTGGTGCCGTTCCCCGAGAGCCCGCGCTACCTGCTGCACGTCAACAAGGCCGAGCAGGCGCTCCAGGTGCTGCAGAGGATCTTCGTCGTCAACACCAAGATGAGCGAGAAGGAGTTTCCGGTACGTTTTTGATTGTGTTGCTTTTAGTTAAGCGTACCGTAGCGTACGTGTGGAGCCGGTTACACTTTTTTTAAAGGCGACCATCTCAGTCCTCAGGGGTAGCGACGCATCTGTGACCGAATTAGAACGAGACTCATTGAGTCTAGTTCTGGGTCGGTCACAGTTGTCATGGGCGGCAGCGGAAGGTGTTGCTGCATGCTCGTTTGCTATCTTAATTCCATAAAAAAAGATACTGGAACTTAAAGCAAATTGTCCATATGAGCTTCAAGTTACAAATGAATATAAAGATTGAGGAAAACTTCCTGTAATATTTTGTGTTCATAGATCTCCAAGTGGATTAATCAAGCCACCTTAGTCGACATTGTACCTATTAGCAAAATTACTTGTGGTCATGAAAGGAACAAATATTGTTTAATACTGTTTAGTTGTAGAGCTGAAGCGCCGACTCTACAATAGTTACTCGTTTTCCGGCTGGAAGCTTGAGACCTTGGACTTACTTTCTTTTTAATTCTTTTTGGCTGGCAACGCATAGGTGATTTGCTGATATCTATGAACGGCAGTGATTAGTAAATACTTACGATTACGTTATTCGCACCTCAAATATTGACATTACATTTATGCGTGGATTTAACTACATCACTAAAATTTCGTGGCATTTTTTACATGACTAATTAAAAAATAGACCCAATTAGTTGAAAGTCAACGGTACCCACCCACATGGATTATTCTTTGATATAATCGTATTATTTTTTAACAGAATCTTCGTATTATCAAAAAATATTTGCTGAATCGGATTTCGGCAACTGTTTTATGGCTTTTTGTTACAGAAGATTATCTATCCGGCTTATCGAATTTTTGTTTTTTGGTGTCTAGCTATTTGCCGGTGTATTATATTTGGTAGTGCCTTCTGATAATATTTATAATACTTCTTAAAACATTTTTCAATTTTGTTACCAGACCTCAGAATTTATAAAGTGAAATTAAGGAAACTCACTTGCCACATGTCAACCTATAAGTATACGGTACTGCAGCTGTCGAATTACCCTAAAACCCACCTCCTATGAAATAAATAAATAAATATTCAGCACTGAAATATATTCAAAAAATATTTTCATATTCAGTGTCCTATTTGAATATCATATTTTTTATTAACGGAAAAATCTGGTGCATTTTGAAGCCAATATTTTCCTTCATTAATTCTCTATTAAGAATGATTATTTATGGTGTTATGAAATATTAGCTAACTCGGCAGACGTTAATCCTGTAAAATATATCTGTTAATTACGTAACAGTTTCTAAACGGCGTACCTTTATTAGAAAAAACATATCTACACGAGTTTTGAAGAATGCGAAGATCACATCACAATAAAGTCAGTACTTTTTGCGCGATGGGCGGACCAACGCGGATCGTATAGATTTAACAGACAGACAGACATTTTAAAATTAATATTTAGTTTTTCTAGGTCCTATGGAGTCACTTGATGGATTTTTAAAAACAATAGGTACTGATCCAGCAAACTTCGAATAGAAGATGCGTATTTTGTAAATTATGTTATGTTTTATTTTATTGTAGAGTATCCTGAGTTATCCAAAGAGGATATTATTGGCCGAATTATTCACTTTTAAAAATGCAAATTGATGAATAGATTAAAATACGATATTAAAAGTTTCATTCTCGCTTTATATAAGGTTAATTTCATTGCACACAGGTAGGCACACACTCGTAGATCACGGAACACGTTTAGCGTCCTCGTCAGCTCCTTGTACTACATAATTATTATTGTATTATAGGTAGAGCATCTTGTAGTACAGGGAGAGCTCCTTGTACTATTTCATGCCAAACGCTTCCGTCGCGTTCGGATCCTTGGTTTTACATTTCTACTCTTTACAACATTTTCAGGTTTCGTTTTGTATCATCTATCTAATGCTATCTAAGCTGTTATCTTATCTTTTGAATATTGAAAATTTGAATGTTTAGAATTTAGTTGTTTAGGTGTTTGAATCCTACACCATAATGGTTCAACAGATTTAGGTGAAATTAGAATAGTTTATAACCAAGCATACTTCAAAATAGTAAATGAATCGGTTTCCGCAGGATGTAAGATAGGTTTATTTTTCTAACCTTGTTGATGTTGTTATAACTGATTAGTTGGATTTTATTTTATTTGTTCATTTTTTTATTTACTAATTCTAAGATAGGTAGGTGTCGTAAATGTGTGACTTTCATACAGTATTTTAAATTGTTTGTATTGGTTCTTGGTAATATCAACATTGCACAACCAGTATATCATTCATCATTTTAGCGGCAGATGATAAACGTTGGGATAAAACAATATAACTTCTCGTCGTGATAGAGATATTTTTGTACATTGTTTTAATATACCTACGAGTACCTGTTTGTTTTAGGTAACACGAACCGTACAATGTGCAGTGACGGTGTGTGAAGTTAACTTAAACTTTTCTACCTGCCGTAACGTGTGTTCATAGTGACTGTGTGACATTGTGTTTGGCAGCATAAATGGTGAAAAAATGTGACTGTGTGTGATGGTGTGGACATTTTGTGTCAGAGAACGGCTCACTCTCCTATGCTGTTAAAGTTTTGTTTATTGGCATTGACATTTTCCAGTTGAGAGTCATTCTTGAATTATTGCATGTTGCATCACTTAGGTAAAGCGATGAAACATACACTGTTTTGAGTGCTTTGTTTTAAATATACCATAAGTTTTTGGTAACAATAGTAAAAGAAAGTAATTACCTAAAAGTTACTTAAGCGATTTTATTACATCTGCTACGAGTAGACGCTTCTCAAAAATCTTCCCATAATTTTATCGTACAACTTACGGAGTACTCTATACATGGATATATCTATATGTTAAACTAAAGACGACTTTATGTAACTCAAAATACGCATTGATTTTTATGTTCAGCCGCACTTAACACTTCAAAGTCCAAATTTCGCTATCACTAACACTGAAGTGGGCACTCAGACTCTCAGACACTCCCCTGCACGCAGTTTTCAAAACCTAACGAGTTAGGCGCGCGTTTATCCCATGATTGCCGGCATTTTAACACTTCCGTCGTATGTCACTCATTGAGTGTGCAACAGGGACGTAAGAACGTGTCAATACTTTATACCTTCATGAGGAAATTGGTCGGATTCAAAAACCTTAGCACGTTCTCAGTTTGTTTTGGTCGCGAAGTTGGAAAGGTAAAGGGATTGATCTCTTCAATACAAGCGAGAAAAGTATCAGCATGTACATATACCTATCTAATTTTGTGTATGGGAGCAAGGGTATTTGTATGCTGTTAAAGCAAACGATGAATCTGACAAGCTCCAGATAAGAGATGATAAAATATCAATTTATTACGAGTATACCTATTGTGAGTACCTAAATCTCAAATGTTAGATTTTAAACTTTCATTATCGCGGACAGTAAACTTTTTAACTGTAACGGGTACTCACGATATTTTTTATTATAATAAACATCGAGAGTGGGTACCCCTTACACTTATTAAATCTCAAATGTTCTTTGTACCAACTGTATAATCGTGAACATCATTTTAAATTGTGTCTGGGTAGACACAATTATATAAAGTACAATAAAATTGAGAAATCCCGGTTTTGTGGCATAAGGAGACTGTATCAAAATTAACGATAAGCACATTTAAAAAAATGTTGTTTTTACTATTTATTTCAGACACAAGTTTTAATTTTATTATTGCTTTGGTGTGTAGTAGGTATGTTAAGTATCTGGGCATGGGAAACTAGTGTTCCCATAAGCCCATTGCGACCGTGACATTTTTGTGACGCTATAGCATTTTTAGTGGGAGTGCATGACTGACAGACAACGCAAACTGCTGAACCAAAGAATTTGAAATTTACAAGTTTAAGGTACAAGTTCCTTGGGGAGTGTAGGGATTTTCAAAAACCACTAAAGAATTGTTTTTGAAAATCCCCCCCTAAAGGTACAAACAGGGGATAAACTGAAACCATATCTCCACGCGTATCAAGCCGCGAGGGGAAAGCTAGACTAGGATATTTAATTTTCAGCGGCCGCAATGACTTAACGCGCGCGACCACCCTTATCACATTTACAGGGGAAAAGCTTGACCTGCATGTCGCATAGGGCGAAGGTTCCAAAACACCCTTATTTATGTTGCACGGGGTCAATTTACTTGACCATTACTATTATTTATAACATAGTTGAATTATAATGGCAAAACGTTTTAAGTTATACCTAGATAGTCTGGTGCAAAGCTTAATATTGTGAAGTACTTCTGAAAGAATTTTATGACTCAGATGCATATGTTCTGAAGTATACATTCTGCTTCAAAAGTTTTTAAACGCATTAGCTAAGCTAAGCTACAACCCACTAATGGCCCACTACTGAGCACGGGTCTCTCCTCAGTACGTAGGAGGCCTAGAGCATACTCC
>DWJQ01001866.1:0-10363 GCA_018248915.1 Hesperia meskei straton | reverse complement strand
AGTGAATTAGTGATAAGTGAAATATGAATTAAATAAAATGTGGTAATAAAAACATCACGAGGTATTTTCATTTTTATTGTTGATTGTACTAAAATATCTTGACCAAAAGCGTATTTGGCAAATTTCATAACTGGACAAACAGCCGATTTGGCGAACTACCGATTTGACCAGTTTCAGATTTGACGAATTGCCGATTTGACGAATATCAGACTTGACCAAAGTCGTACAACCCGAAAGAGAATATTATAAAGTGCCCACATTGAACTCATTAGGGTTTTTCGTAACATTATATTTTTATATGTTATAAATTAATCTTACATTACGCTTTACCTTTAATTCATTTTAAATTGCTTACGATGCAACTTAAACTTAATCTCTCATGTCACTTGTTCCCACGTCATTGAATCTCTTATTATAAGCGTAACAATCTGATGTAAAAAGGACGTATACAGTTTATACTCAGTTCTTAAAACTTTAGGACATTTTTTAAACTACTTTACTACGGGCAAAAATGGGCTCAATGTTTACTTTTTATACCTTCATTCCCTTGATCGTTTCATTTTTATTCAAATGTTTCCAATTTCAACAAACAATTCTGAAAAGCCAAAGTTTCAAATCCACAAACATACGTATAGAGTACTTAATTAATTCACTTAACTTATAAGTCACAAATTATTTAAAGACAGTAAAGGGTAAAGGCACCAACTAATGATACGGCGCCAAGTAATGATCAACATCCGGTCTGAGATAGATTATAAGAAACACGCATTTAACTTGGCTTAGTCATGATTGAATACTTAATTAACGAATTGATCGTCTCTCAAATATTTAAAAGATTTTCCAATAACAAATTAGCACTTTGGCAAATTTTTTTATCGTTTCGTAGAATATATTTATCGTACCAGTAGGTATCTCTTATTCAATGATACCTTAATAATTCAAATAAAACAAAAAGAATAAAGGGTCGTTGGACTTTGTAGCTTGAACTAGATAAAAGGCCGAAGAGCCCTCTACTATTTATTCTTGTAGCAATTTTTTTTATTTCTCACAAGTATGTCAAGTTGGGCGCTACTAGACCCTGCGCTGTAAAAAATCTCTTAAAAACATTTTGATGTTTTATATTTTAAGGGGTGTCGTCTAAGTATGCCAATATTTTAGAAATAGGTACACTATAGACCTCAAATATTCAGTATGCAAGATAGGTATCGATGGTAAGGCAATTTGCTTTTTGATCGACATAAAAAATTGGCCAAGTGCGAGTCGGACTCGCCCAGGAAGGGCTCCGTAGCAGCAAATAACATAATATAAAAAAATATATATTCGAGATTATTAAATGAAAGGTAAATTGCGATTTATGACGTATTACGATTTTGAAGACCTATTCATAGATACCCCACACGTATGGGTTCGATGAAAAAAAATTGAGTTTCAGTTCTAAGTATGGGGAACCCCAAAGTTTTTTTTTCTATTTTTGTGTAAAAATCTTAAAGCGGTTCACAGAATACATCTACTTACCAAGTTTCAACAATATAGTCTTTATACTTTCGGAGAAAAGTGTCTGTGACATACTGGTAGACAGACAGACAGACATGACGAATCTATAAGGGTTTCGTTTTTTGCCATTTGGCTACGGAACCCTAAAAAGAAGGAGATTCTTAATTCAACTGTATTTTTTAAGGTTGTTACCTCATAACTTTCGACTGGGTGAACAGATTTTGATGATTTTTGTTTTATTCAAAACTTCTAGCTGGTCCTGTCGTCCTTATATTGTTTGGTCCCATAAATTTGAGCGACATTGTTTTATTGGAATATGCCCCTCAAGTCACATACGCTTTGCGTACCTATTAATTTAAAGTAAACATTATATTAATTGATACCATATCAGTGCTACTTGACATTTCGTAATGGACATTTACTCGAAAAGCGCAAAGCGTTTGCGACCAATTTGCATTCTACGTACCGCCACAGTAATAATACAGTCACAACACACTTGTATATTTAAGTGCGATCAGCGATAAATTTAGTGAGAGATATTTAAGTGTCGCTTAGAGGTCGGCCAGCGTAGAACTTCGCCCAAGGCTCACAGGCGCGAGTCGTCGACCTGCCATCACCTTGGTTCGCGCCAACTTACGCAATTCGTTAATCTTATCATCTGCATGCACACCCGCGCGACCTCGATTGCCCCTCTCACCCCTCGCCGAATTTGACGCCAACTCGATTCACGAGCTCAATAGCTACAAACGAATCTACTCGTATCTACAACTCTACTGAGGTCATCATGCGAACCGGCCACCTTCACGCCTATCAGTCAAATAATATGCTTGTAATTTATAAATCGTTTACTGCACACGAAATAAATGTATAGGTACATACTTACTGACCTACAGTAGAATCGATGCTATCCCTTTTTCTGACTTCGTACCGACTGAAACTAAGAGTAGTCTACGACATCGCTACGCGTGTCGTAGCAAGCCGGCATCGGCCGGAAAAGTCGCGGAGAGAGGAGCGCCGCCGCGCCGGTGGGACGAACCTGCGCTCGCGCCACCCAGCGCGTATTTATTCGCAAGGCCACGCCAGCGGCGCGCCAGTGCGCAAACGTCGGTCGCACGCGATATACGATCACAGCGTTCACGATACCGCACAATCGCGATTTACACTCCACGTTTTATGTGATGTTCGGTTCACTTTCAAAAAACAAGTTTTTTCAGTAACAAAAAATATAAACATGATAACGATACTGACGAACTCTAAGTTGTTGTGGGGGCTATGGCAAGTTGTGAGCTACTGCACTTCGCGTACTACGCTTCCTCTGCTGCTGGTAACGAGCGTAACCCTCCTGGCGATGCGGCTGATCTGCCTGGTGCGAGACATCCGCAAGCTGCCCCCGGGACCCTGGGGACTTCCGGTGGTGGGCTACTTGCTGTTCCTGGGAGTTCGCCACAAGAAATTCCTGGAGTTAGCGCGGATCTACGGTGCTCTCTTCTCGGCGAGACTCGGCAATCAACTGACAGTTGTGCTTAGCGACCACAAACTCATAAGAGATGTCTTCCGCAAGGAAGAGATGACTGGTCGGCCGTGTACACCTCTCATGAACACTTTGGATGGTTTCGGTAAGTTCATGAAAATGTAATTTTCTTCTGTGTTATAAAATTCTATAATTTTGCTGTTTTTTGATAATTCATATTCGTAGACATTCCAAATGTTATGTTTTGAATTCCATACAATAGGTATATTACTAAAAAAATACAAAATCTATTTTGTCAAAATTTCATTATAGTTTTAACTTTTGGTCAACTATCAGTACTTAAACACCGGTATGCACATATGTGCACGGGGCGGGAGAGTCGGCGACCCTCCCGCGGGTGGGGCGCCGCCCACATGCGTAGATCCTAGCTCACCGCCTCCTTCTATGCAGGTATCATCAACAGTGTGGGCCGCCTTTGGAAAAGTCAACGTCGGTTCCTGCACGAAAAGCTCAGAGAGTTCGGAATGACTTACATGGGCAACGGAAAGAAAATCATGGAAGAAAGAATTAAGGTTCGTAGCAAAGAGTTTTGCGTGTAATATTATGGTTTATATAACACGAAAGAAACGAAAGAATTTGTGTTAATTTATAATTATCTTCACCAGAATGAAGTTCACGAGCTAATAGAGAACTTACGCCGGGCGGACGGCGCGCCAATCGATGCCAACCCGCTACTCGCTCTGGGTGTGTCTAATGTGATCTGTGGAATAACCATGTCAGTGCGCTTCAGTCACGGCGACGCTCGATTCGCACGGCTCAATCATCTCATCGAAGAAGGCATGAGGCTTTTTGGCGAAATCCACTACGGAGAATACATTCCACTTTATAATGTAATTATCTACTCAGTTAATTTTATCGCTTTGTTGAAATTGTTGATATTGAAATCCTATGAGTCATGTACAAAACTAATTCAAAATGTATATTTTAGTACCTTCCTGGTAAGGCACAAGCTCAAGAAAGAGTAGTGAAGAATCGTGAAGAAATGTTTGCATTCTATCAAACAGTGATCGATGAACACCGCAACACCCTTGATCTTGACAACGCCAGGGATCTTATCGATGTTTACCTTATTGAAATCGAAAAAGCAAAGATCGAAGGCAGAGCTGGAGAGTTGTTTGAGGGAAGAAACCATGGTAAGTAGGATAATATTAAAAACAAAAAACAAATAAATAATGAATTCCTGATTCCAAAACACTACTGTATGGATTTCATGTCTAAATATTATCCTTTTTCTTTCAGAACTTCAAATAAAACAAATACTGGGAGATCTTTTTTCCGCTGGCATGGAGACTATCAAGTCTTCCCTTCTGTGGATGATTGTTTTTATGCTACGGAATCCAGACGTCAAGAAGAAGGTACAGGAAGAACTCGATACTATTGTGGGTCGCGAACGTTTGCCAACTATCGAAGACATGCCTAGTCTCCCTTATACTGAAACCACTATCCTGGAAACTTTACGCATGTCAAGCATCGTTCCTTTAGCAACGACACACTCACCAACAAAGTAAGTTTAATAATAATAAATTATTTTTACCGAAGTCTCCTCCTATTATCCTTCGTTAAAAAGTTTGAAAAAATACTAATATTATTGTTTTCTTTATCAGGGATGTCCACCTCAATGGCTACAGGATTCCCGCGGGCTCGCAAGTGGTCCCACTCATCAACTGCGTTCACATGGATCCCAATTTATGGGATGAACCGAACAAGTTCAACCCGAGCAGATTCATTGACGAAAATGGCAAGATAAAGCGGCCAGAATTCTTCATGCCGTTCGGTGTCGGACGTCGTATGTGCCTCGGAGACGTGCTAGCGCGGATGGAAATGTTCATGTTCTTCGCAGCCATGATGCACCAGTTCGATGTGCAGATGGAAGCAGGTGATGCCACCCCTTCACTAGAGGGCACTGTTGGCGCGACGATTTCCCCGGAGTCCTTCCGTGTGAAGTTTGTCCCTCGTGAGCCAGCTGAGTCACCTCCAGCTGCACTCGTACTAGACCATCTGCATTTGCGACACGTCGGTGCGCACTAGCCGTGCCTTTCGCATTGCCACAAACACCCACCAGTATTCATTGATCACTCGTTTTAGAGCGTTTCTATGACAATTTAAATTAAGTCTTAATTTGTAAGTTACGGCATCGCGACAGCGATGGTCGAGGCTGTGCATAAAGTGTTCAATTTAGTAAACCGAACTTATTATTTAAGAGGAGAGAACTGAAAATTCCCATCGTTGAGATTATGAATTGTTATTTGTGTGATTACAGTATTACGCGTAGGTTTACGATCTTTAAGATTGTTACAGATCGCATACGCGGTGAATAGGTAGTTTTATCGATATGTTTCGATCATCGATATCGTAAGCTCTAGTTTCCTATACCAAAATAATATAATTCTAGATCATTATTTATTAATAGCTATCACTTGAGAGTGTTGTCTGTTGAGTGTGATCTCATGTTTTTGCGTTATGGTCGAATATTATTGATATTCATTCATTGTGGTTTGCCCGTGTTCATGTAATATCTAGTTTATTTAGTTTGTAATAATTGTACCTATCATGAGTTTACACATCAGGTTACATTCCATGGTAGAGTAGAAGCGTGCAGCTAGTCTAAGGGCGGCAGCTATTGCCGCCGTAGTATTTACGTATTGTTACTACAAAGACAATAAAAATAAATTGTGTAAAAAGAAACTAAATTTTATGCAACCAAGTTGCGTTACTAGAGTTTCAATATATGATTGTTTTAGATTACAACTCACCGTCTTTGGTATATTACCATTATATACTCTAAAGCTTTGTAAATATTGCATTATGTTTTTAAATTAAGTATGTAGTGAAAGTAAAAATAAACGATGAAGAATTTATATTATATTTGTTTTTTTGTACTTTTCTATTTATCATGAATTTTATAGATACCTACTGAATCTACACTGAATAGTACATTTATACTTGCAAATGACCAGCACAAAGATGGACAAATAACTCACAAAAATTATTTATTTTTCGCTAAGAATCTCTATCCTACAATATGTTAGGAACTATAGTTGACAGAAAGATAAAGGTACTGTTCAAATAAGTTCACACAAGTAAAGTTTCTCTGGTGGCAACAGAGTGATACCAATAATCCCTTGAAGTTCCTCTGTGGTCGGAGGATCCGAGGCAAGTCGAATACGAATACGCCGCAACAACCCAGCCGCGACACTTGTGGATATCATTCGAGCAAGTTCGTCTCCTGGACACATCCTTTTACCTGCAAATGAAAATTGTTCTAAGTAATCGCTTTAGAAAAGGCTAAGAAAGTAAAATAAAACTGTAGAAAAACAATTTACCTGTTTGAAAAGGTATGAACTCCTGGGGCTTCAATAGATTACCCTCCTCATCCAAAAACCGGCTGGGCCTATATTCATCCGGATCTTCCCAAACATTAGGGTCCGAATGAATTGCCCATTGAAGCGGTATGACCATTGCACCTTTAGGTATTTTATACGTACCCAAGTACGTTTCCTGAAAAGAAGTTCAATGAACTCTCGGCTAAAGAAACTAGCATTATGACCCTTGCAATGTTGAACTTACTTGCAAACAGCCATGAGGTATGCCAACTGGCACTATTGAACGTATACGTTGAGTTTCACAAAGAGCTGCCATTAGAAGAGGAAGTTTAGTACTATCTATCTCGCTTTCACCTGGGAATTTTGACATAATTTCACTCCGAATCAATTCCTGCAAAGAAGTACCACATGCCTCTGATTTATTTAATTAACCAAGAAAGTGTGAAGGGAAAGTATGCATGTATACATACTGAATGCATGTATACATACATACTGAAAAGTATTTTTACAACAAGAAAGTTGTCAAGAAAGTGAGTAAATCACCTGTTCAAGAGGATATAGTGCCATGTACAAAAAAAACCACGCAAATGTCACGGTCGTAGTATCGAGACCTGCACCAAACATATCCGCCAGAAGGTAATGCAATTGCTCATCTGTCATATACTTCGCTGATTCTTCTCCAGTCTCAAATCTTCTTTTTTGTTCCATCAAAAAGCTATCAAGAATACATTCGTCTTTTGATGGAAGAAGTATATTAGGATCAAAAAAATGCTCCTCGTGGTTCTGAGTATGTTTACTATATTTGATACACTTTATGAACCCTTCTGGGTGTTCGTTAAAAATGTTGGCATGAGGTTTATATTCAGCTTCCTCGGGTGTTTTTAGTCCTAACATTTGACGACGTCTATTAATTACGCTTGCATACAATCTATGTGTTTGTTCTTGACCGCGCACCAAAACGCTCATAGTTTTTTGAATAGAAGGCGATATGAACCTGGAAATAATAGCAATGTGTTAATGCAGCAATTTATACACTCAATTAACTATGTTTAAGGACCATAGCTCATCTACGTACCGTACAAATGGTAAGAAGTTGACAACACCGGCTACACCCATTTCGTGACTTCCCTCTTCCTGTATTTGCATAAACCAATGCCAAGTTTTGTCTTCCAACGGAAACTTGAATCCAAATATGATTTCATTCACGATGTTGCCAACTGAATGTCTGAGCAGTAGGTTTAAGTCGACGGGAGCTCCAATAGCTCCTTTAACGTTCTAAAATTTAAATTTGATCAGTTTAAATTTAGAATGTATGGTAATTTATGTAATATTCCAAACAATAAATGACGGTATCCAGCGCCTTCTGAGAGTTCCGAGCCTGCTCGTAACAAAAAGTTGAAGATTATGTTTTTGCCGCTCGAGTCTCGCTAACATTTATCAGTGCCACCAAAAGGTCACTCTCAAGAACAAAATGTTATTTTTTGTTGGCAATAAAATTTGATCTCAGAATGGTTTAGGTCACCTATATAATAATATATTCAAAAACTCAGATGACCTTACAGGACAAATGTAAGTATGTTGAACATGTCTGATAAATATTATAGTAATGAAATTTTTATTCACAAATAATAGTAAATAAAAGGCATATATCATTATCTGCTTGACTTATTAATTAACTTCCCAATGTTTGACAAAAATAACACAAACTTATTAAATAACTTTATCCATATTTATTCCTCATACCTATAACTATATTTACTAGATATAGGTAAGGAAATATTTTGTGTTAGTCGTAAATTTTCTTATGAGTTTAAAATATTTATCGAGCATAAAGCACCGCACTTTTGCATCCACGTATGAAAACTTTGAATGACCTAAACAACAAAACTCGAACAAAAAAGTTGATATCGTGACAAGGATGGTTATCAGAAGGTTTTATTAAAAAGGGTCGTTGATCAGATCGTTTGGGGTGGACTGGTGCAGGAGGTAAAGTCTACTTAGTGTTTGTTAGTAAGAATCTGGTTCTAATTCGATTACAGACGCATTTCTGCCCTTGAAGATGAGTATAGTCGTCTATCCATACTAATATTATAAATGTGAAAGTGTGTTTGTTTGTTTGTGCTTTTTTCACGTCGCAACATGGATATCATATGGTATGATTTATGTGTGTGGGGATAGCTAGGAGGGTGGAGAGTGACGTAGGCTACTTTTTTCCGCGGGAAAACATCTCATTCTCATGGGAAGATCAATGTTTTGTTTCTTGCTAGATATTTAGTTCCAGATGTTGTTAATAGATGGCGTTAGTAAAGTTCATTTGCAAGTTCTGTTGCCTATCAAATACTACATGTAATTTACTTATGTCTTAGGCAAATGTTATATCTGATGTTTCAGTATATCATATACTTAATAGGCTACTGTTTAGCCGAGATTCCTACGGGAGCGGGACCTAAGTGGCTGTTACCTACAGGTTTCGAAGCGAAGCGCGGGCGGTTCTCTAGTAAAAATATGTAACTGGATCCACATCTGAGCGTAATGTAAGTCATTCAGAAGTAACTTGATCGCTTTCCGATGCAGCAAATATTTATTATTATGTGAAGATATGACTCATTTCATTTGTCATAAGTTATTAGCTCCTGATTAAATTATAGTAGTTTATGCAACTGTCATATAATGAGGGGTATTAAAACACGAGTGTGGTTTATAAAACGAGCGATAGCGAGTTTTATAAAAGCAACGAGTGTTTTAATACCCGTGTTATATGCAGTTGCATACACTACTTTATCTTCACTAATGCAATTTAATTTGTATTTTAAAAACAAAACACATTGCGAAACATTCACGGCGTACGTGTATTGTCACAGTGAACTTGCCTGCCGCCATTAAAATCTAACCAATGAGAGCGCAGCTGCGCGCGCAGGCGGCGCAGGGCCAATCAGGAGCGAACGCGCGATGTTATAATGAGATTTTACGATATCGATGTGGATATTTTAACATCATGTGAAATTGCTTAAATTGAGTTTTTTGTCAACTGCGCTATAATAGTAGTCATTATAAGTCAAGTATTGGAAACATAAAGTAGAATGTTATAACATTAGTGTAGATAAAATAAATTATTAAATAAATGAAAAAAACATATATAGTATGCATAAAAAAGAAAAAGTTTCGATTAGTTTAGAGGTTACTATGCCGGTTTGCTATTCAAAGAGTCCTGGGATCAATTCTCAGCGAGGCGGAAATCTAAATAATGACTTTTTGGTCTCAGTCTGTGTCAGTCTGTGTCAGTGACCTGATGTTTGTGTGGTGACCATGGCACCTAGGAGAGAGAGAATTTTAATGCCACACTTATCCACGAAGCTACCACTAAAAAAAGTTTTTTGTAGGTTCATAATAAACTAGCTCACGGGTAGTCACCCATGTGTTGGACTCCGACTTGCAAATCAAATCTGCGGTCCTGTACATAAGTGAACCAGAATGACGGACAAAATAAACATCGTGAAACTAATGGCATCAGCCCTAAAAGTAATTTTTTACATGATAGCCACAACCATCTTACAAGAACCTATCGACTGAGAAAAAGAAGACATTACAACATAGAATATAGATATAACTTACTTGCAGAAGTTCCTGGATGCCAACAGCTATTCTTTTTTCTAGTTTATCCCGAGAAGCGCTGTGTTTGCTCATCCCATAGCTTCGGAGCCACATCGTAACGCACTTACGTTGGTCCTTCCACAATTTTCCTTCAGCACAAATGATACCTGTCGAACAATACCAATACATAACCTAAAACAATTATTTTTAGAAGTTTTGACAGTGTATCCGTGGTAAAAGACTAAAAGTTGAGCAAAAAGCACAGCGCGACTTTTGCACAGCAGCGTGCAAAAGCACGCGCTAATCTCAAAAACGGCTCGAGGCTCGACCAATTTGGGTGCGCCTTACAATTTACAATAATTTATTGAGGGTTCCATTTAAAAACTAGCAGTACCCGCGACTCCGTCCGCGTAGAAATAGGGGA
>DWJQ01001865.1:0-10364 GCA_018248915.1 Hesperia meskei straton | reverse complement strand
CAAGAATTTCTACGCTACTATGAAGAAAACAAATATTAACAAAAGCATGATATTTAACAGTAACTTCTCAGACGGACCCATAGATTACGAATCCGATCAGTTCAATCGCAATCTGAAGACTGCCAGGAACCTTGCATCTCTACTCATAGTTAAAACACAACAGGAAAACGAACTGAAATCTAAAATGTCACCCATCGTAAGAATTAAAAGAAGAATCGGACATAAAATATAAATTTACAAGCAGAAAGAACTACAATTACCTACTTCGCAAAACCTGGGAGAACGAACATCTGAGTTATCTACCTTTATTAATACCTCGTTAAAGAATATTTTGACGTAGCTATTGCATTAACATATAATCATAATCAATAAACAACAGTAACTGATAACTTTAAGAAGTTTACAAATTTCTCATTTTTTATTGTGAAGCGAAATTATTATTTATAAATTGGGAATGATAAAAATGGATTATTTTTCAAGATTCGATCTCAAGTAACTTAACAACTTAGCTCAAATCGTCAATTCAAAATGATCGGTTTTCAATTTAATGCACGGCATCGTTTTAAGAAAACCTTTATTTTTTTAGACTGTACTATCCCCTGTCACAAATATGCTATCTAAAAAAAGCAAAAGCTATCTTAACTACTATACTAACGTAGGTTTTTATGTAGGCTGATGAGTATATCTCGCCATATTTTCTCCTCCACTATAAAGAATCATAAAGCATGTTTGCGAAATGGCGATAGAATCAAAAAAATACGTGCATAAATGTATCAATAATACTAACATTCATGAAAGAAATGATTTTGAAATTGAAGTTGAAATAGTTGATAAATTAGCAACTACATACTTATTCCCCCGATGGTAAAATAATGTTTACTATTGCTCCGCAAAGACATTACTGATGAGCTGACGATAAAACGGAATACAGGCATCCGTATTATCTATTGGATAAAATTATCGCGGATATTCTTTATACTATTCACATTACATCAAGTCTTGATCGAAGAGTTACCCATTATATCTTACATAATTACCTATATTATTTTAGTAACGTCGTCACAACAGACTTTCAGACAGAATGTATCAATTTATTATAAGCATTACTCATAAATTTGGCCTGATATACTAAGAAAAAACTTGTTAAAGATGTTCGTAAACAAAAACGGTTACTGTGAAATATTCCAGGATTCAAGTGGTATACAGCTACAATAAAGAAACTCAAGCAATACAAATAAATTTAATTATCAGAAATAATTACAACAACAAAATTATTGTAGTTATTGCATTAACATGGACGTCACGAATCATACTTTATTTCGACATTTAAAAGGCGAAACTTTGTAACCCACAGACACCAAAGACACATTTTAATATGCAGATTCTAAATCAGAAAAAAGCTGCGTTGAAGGATTTAACTCTCACAGCTCTACGACCAATACAAAAATAATTGAAATTAACCATATTTTCATCCTACCTTCTGAAATCTTTAAATTTTGGCTCCATTGAATATTTACAATTTTGTGGGTTACAGCGTCTCCGCTTTTAAAGTCAATCTTTCAACACACTAGTCGACAACTTTTACTTGTCTGTTACAAGTGTAATTAGTGGTACATTTACTAATTTTCGGGCTGAACATACTGATACCAGGGCACACGAAGTTGTAGGATCTAAATGACTCAGTAACTCGGTCGTAGACGCACAGAGTATAATTCTTGCAGGTCTTGTCTTCTGGATCAGAATGGCGGCCCCTGAACTCAACGGAGCAATCTACGGCGGCCCATACATGCCATGAGAGATATAATACCTGGAAATTTAAAGTACCTAGAAGCTTTAACAGTAAAGGTGAACATTGTGAGGAAACCTGCATGCGAGAAGAAAAAGTCAAAGGTGTGCAATCCACACTTGCCCAGCATGATGGATTATCGCCTTAATCTTCTCCTTCTGGGATGTGGTGTGTAGGTACCCGTGCTAAATTAATAATTGGTCGTGCACTGAAAATCTACCTTAGGAAACTTCATAACTCGTAAAAATCCGACTACCAAGTGTTTGAATCAATTTAATCGGGTTTTAAGTGTGTAATATATACCTATTAGATATGTTATAATTTTATAATACTTAATAAAGTAGAAAAATAACAATAACACTTAAAACTTACTCCAATTGTTAATACGATATAATCAAGCTTAGTTTTCATGTCTGGGTTCGATAAGCGTATGATATCTAGTCATGCGATGCATCTATCTTAAATAGGTATTTAGTAATGCTAAGAATTAATCCGCAAAACAAATATTAATTAATTTATACCTCTGTTATGACTATTACAAGTTTAATTACAGATTACTATCATCATTATTAGTATGTAGTGTCTAGATATACGTGTTACTCAAGTCTACAATAAGTCTCTCTTAAATTACAGTTTTTGCATATAATATTTCAGTGCTCTTGTATCTTCTTCATAGATCGAGTAATTATATTATCTCATAACCGTTTATTACGATAATAACCATACTCGATATAATGCATATATTATTTTTATTTGCCATAATTAGTAGGTATTTAATTTTCCTGTTTCAAAAGATTCCCGAAATCAAATACTTTTCTTCTACATAATCTTTATCGAAGTAAGGATGTTCAATAAGTATGCTGCTAGCATACAAATCTTGTTTGAAGTTTATTACTTACTTGCATCAAAATTTTTCCAGGATAAACTTAAAAGTCTTTATCCGCCCTTACTTTCCTCCTTCGAAGTAACTTAGCGCGTTATGGATACTCAATATTTTGCAAGGCAATAAAATTCGAAGCGAAAATTGGTTTATGACTGGGTTTTTATGGTTTTTCCAATGTAACAGTTAAAAGTGTGACTAGAACTTTTTCGAATAATTAAGGAAGAATTTATATTCCACTGGAACTGGTGTCATAAATTCTTATACCAGCGGCTACCGTCGGTAACATACACAATACACAGATATAATATTTATTATTTCAACAATTCTCGTCAAACTAAGTCGAAGACTCCTAGCCGTTGCTTCGGACACAATACAAAATATTAAAGTTCCGAATAAAACGAGTAGAGTTAAAGGATCTATGCATTTTTATTTCAGAATCAAAAGTTAGATACCCAAACCTTAATAAGCACCGTTGTCCATAACATTAATTGATTTACAGCGACGAACATAATAGTAGTAGCAAATACCTACATCATCATGACAAGAAAGAAAACACATTAGGAGATACGTGAAATAGTCGAATGCAACCTCTTTGATGTAGGTTTGTATGAAATTCTTAAGCAATAAAATAATTATTGTTCTTTGTAAGTTTTATGCAAATGAGATACATACAAACGATGTCGTACACAACCTACTATAAGGATTGAAAACAGAAGTGCTTGGGCATGTGTACGTATACTGGATGTAGGTGCCGTTGCTACTCAGTACGCAGAAAAAGTATCTCTTACAATCAGGATCACTGAAGTCGGCAAATCTACCAGCAGAAACACATACGTTCACAGGTTCGCAACTATAACCGGATTCACACAGAGTCGTATTTGGATTGAAATAGGTAGTGTCAGGGCAGGTGTAAGTATTCTGCTCATAAGTCCCGTCGATGTCGACACATTCGATATACGACGAGCATCCAGAAGAATTGGGATCGGGGAAGAATCCTTCGGCAGTACAACTGGCACTGGTAGTGTTTGAATTGGTCACATTGCAGACGTAGTTACTCGAAGCGGTGCACAGAGAGGTGGCAGGGTTGAAGACTGATGATGAAGGGCAAGTGTAGTTGTAGGCTATATAGGTGTTTGAAGAGCTGACGTAGATGCACAGCGTGTAGTTTTGGCAGGTGGTGTCATCGGGGTCTGGGAAGCGGCCTGCGCCTGTCGCTGTGCAGTTTACCGCGGCGTTGGCTTCCCAGGATATCATTAACACCTGTACGTAAAATTGAATGTTACGTATGATTTTAAACTTTGTTCATCGCGAATTGAAGAGTTTTATTAGCTGAACTGTTAAGTTCTAATGACCACGTTCCTGGCCGTTTGTGGTCCCATATAAATTTGAACGACATCTGACGAATAATTTTGAATTATCCTATTACGCTCTACCATCCAAGATTTCAACACAACTTGCCATTGCCTTTGCCAAAAAATAAATAACATTTACAAAAAATATCAAATCTCAAAGCCGAGAAAATCTCTATAACTCAAAAATTATATGTCAGATGTCGCTCAATATAGGGAGCCAGACGTGAAGCACTATCTTTTGAATATAAAATAAATTATCGAAATCGGTTCATCTAGTGCAAAGTTTTGAACACACAATATTAATAAAAGAACATAGTCAAATTGAGAACCCCTCTTCCTCTTTTTGAAGTCGGTTAAAAACAGCATTATTTAATCGTAAAAAGCATCTTTAATAAATATCGACTAACCATCTAGGTACTTACTAAAAAGATACTCAGCATGCTCAATCCGAATTTGGTCTCCATTTTCACTTTTTACCAAAAATAAACTATTCTTTTACAATGACCAATGGCTTATATACTGACAAAAGTTGTAAATGGATCACAAGATCTTGATCTTGTGACAATATTACCTCATACACAGTAAAATTCGACAAAAGAACGGTAACTATCGTATTTGCCTATTTACGTTCCATTTAATTAAACTCCTCATCATTTTGCAAAGTGAATAAAACTGCAGCGAAGTTTAAAAAAATATAGATTCAAGATACATTTTTATTATCTAGGTACCTTCAACCTAAATATTATTATGATTTCTTAATAAATTGATAACAATATTTATTGTTCTTTAATTCTTGATACATTATCATCATATGTAATCAGTAAAAGTGAAATATTTTAAACGTTAAACTCATGACCAAAGTTACCTATAAAGTATTCGCATTCGATATGGAAATCGTTCAAATTGCATCCCACACAATGCCAGCTTTTCATCCCTGTGATTAAGGTACATTGCAGATTGGCGGCAAGAATTTAAAATATAGTAGGTACCAAGTAACTTATGCATACACAGCTATATTTAATTGTGAGAACAGTTAATAAGTAAATTTTTAGCGTGGGGGTGGCAATTCCATATTCTCGTATAGGTTCCAATCGTATAGGTTCCAATCCTGCACGGATATCTCATTTTCAAAAATTATGCACGTATTTCTAATA
Organism: Hesperia meskei straton; assembly: GCA_018248915.1. Lineage (NCBI taxonomy): Eukaryota > Metazoa > Arthropoda > Insecta > Lepidoptera > Hesperiidae > Hesperia > Hesperia meskei. Next base: position 5,189 of record DWJQ01001865.1, on the reverse strand, counting down.
CTAAAAGGGTCAAAGGGTCACGGGAACAGTTGAGAGTTATCCGTAATATTTTCAAATATTTAAAGTCAGCAAATTCGCACTTGGCCAACATAGTGGACTACCAATTAGGTGTACAGTGTACTATCAATGGAGAGTCAGCAGTGGGAAACTTACGAGTTACAAGACGATAAAATTCCAAGAATATTAAACGGTATTAGTTACTTTAGTTAAAGTATTTAATTTTATCGTTCATTAGTAGGTATGTAGCCTACCCAAAACATAGACCATATTAGTGATGGGTTCATGAGTGTGAGTAATGTATTACTTGTCACGTCCAAACTTTTCAGCACAGCTAGCAGCTTGAGGCTTAACCTTACAGAGCACTCTACTATAGATATATTCATTCTCTTTGTGAACTATGTATTATGTATACACGCGGGTGATATACGTATGCGGTGTGACAAACAAACAGACGGCCAGGTCAAAATTTATAACACCTCTCTTTTTAGGGCGAGGGTTAAAAAAAACAATTACTACCGATAAACTATGCCGATAAGTAGGTACATAAGATATTTTTTTAACAGATTTACAACAGTTTACCTTCAAATCAACAAATTTTTAAAGATACATAAAGCCACCACAAAAATAGAAAACAAATATTTTTCAGTTACACTACTTATATAATATAGCATACCTACTACACATACTTATCAAACGACTAGCTGACCCGGCAGACGTCGTTCTGCAACATATTGTTAAATATGCCGCCCACAGTTTCGCTCGCGTGGATTTCGGACTTCAGTGTTCTACTAATTTGCATAAAAAGTATAATAAATTATATACCTAGACTTGCCTAAAGAATGACTCTTTCTATTGTTGAAAACCGTATGTAAAATCTGTTTCGTAGTTTTCGAGTTTATCGCGTCCAGGCAGACAGACAACAGGACTTCTTTTTATAATATGTAGGTATAGATAGATAGGACGCAAAAAAATCCCTAGGTGTGTGATAAAATTAAACAATACGATACCTTACAGAAATCCTCACTCTATAAAAGTAGGTTCCTATCTAGAGTTTGAGAAACTACATATTTGGTTTGACATTACTGGCTATATTGTAACACGACAATAAGGAACAATATGTGCGGATTCATAGCACATCATAAAACTTCATGGGACGGTACATTTCAAGGATTATGGCCATAATTCTGTGTTTATTGCTCCATAATTGTATCTGTCTCTATACTTCGATGCTATACCTAAGACAGTTTTCTTTTGCAATTCGAAGTAGAAACATCTCGTAACCCAAAACTGATTCATATTTGTATGATTAGGTAATGTTTCATTATTATCGTTACAAAAATATCAGATTATATTTTGAGGGCAATACACTTACCTAGTTATACTGTGCTAGTACCTACCTATCTACAACTTATATTGTTATCGCTCCTGAAAACGAGGCATCTTAATCCATATTAATACATGTAGCCATAAACTTCGTCACAATTACGAAAAAGTAGTAAAACAGAAAATTAAACCAGAACCTTAAGAATGTGCTAACGTTTAAACCTAAAGTTGTATTCAAACACCTACTTTTATCTTATACAAAGATAGTGAAGTTTCGCTATCGATAAGTTGTAAATGTGAAATTAAATTATGACAACATTTTTTATATAACAACAAAAATAATACAAAATGTATATATATTTTGAAATTCAAGCAGGGCCACGGTAAGAGTAAACCGATGTCAGCTTTCTAACACCACGTGCTAACAGAACAAACCATCTCAGTAACTAAATTGCGTGTTGTTCTAGGTCGGTCACAGACGTCACAGTTATGTGCGGTTATCATAGGCAGCAGCGGAAATGTGGTGATGCATGTTCGCTTGCTATCATAATTCCATAATAAAATACTTGGTGGTTGAACCGACGACGGGGAGGATGTGAAACAGTATTTCGCGCGGGCGATAATGCACCTAATGGTGGCCTCTGAATTCGAAGTATTTCCATTTTCGTCCATAATTCACCAAAAACATAAATGTGAAAAAAGTGAGCCAAGTTCAATACCTACTAAAATTATGCGTGGCTATGGGCTTCGCTACAAAAAGAATAGAGATCTCAATGAGTGCCATGTTCTGTACAAAATCCAAATACCTATGTATTGAACAAAATAACGTTAGGATATAATAATACATTATATTGTGACAGTTTCAAATATATAAGTACTTGTAACAGATCAAGCGTTACAATAAAAAAAAAACTTTTTTTTCAAATATTTATTTCTTCGAAATAGGTTTTTACAAACCCATTTCGTATGGGGGAGCCCCCCCCCCTACTTTTTGACTTTTTCATTTTCAGATTTTTTCCTATGTTTAAACACAAAGCTAGATTCCAAATGTCATCTTTCTAGGTCGTCTGGAAGTGGGTAAGAATTTTGGTCTACATGTCAGTCAGTATGTGGAATATTCCGGACTTTTGGACCTTCATATCTTTATAACCGTTTAAGCTAGCTTCATGAAATTTGGGTTTCAATTTGTCCTTAGTGGTATAAATAAACACTCGTAGTTTCATGTGTTTCCGTTAAATAGTTTTTGCGTTCTGTGTCAGGTCTCAGGTCGCGCGTTTAGCCGATGTCTTACTAATGTTGTCTATGGCCCCGTCAGTCAGCGACACGGAAATACTTTTAGGTATTCCCGTGTGCTTTAGCACAGGTAGGTACTTAAGAGTGTACAATACGTCATATTATATTCATCTCAAGTTTACTACAATATTTCAGTGAAAACGGCATCTAAATTGGTAAAAGGATTTTTGAAGTTAGTTAAAGCAAAAATCAAACAGAAAAAGCTATAAAAATCATTATGACGACTTAATGAATACTAGTTTTTCTTGAATATCTTCGAGAAACAGACCACGATATTCTGTAAATTAATGTATGTTTAAAAATTGTCTTTATCGATATACTGTAAAAATAATGCACAACTCTAAACTTTGCTGCGTATAATTATACATACATAGGCATTGAGTGAGGAAGTGAGGATCACTCAGTTAAAATCAGTTTCCAGTTTTATCACACAAGCGTTGCATTAATCTCTGCTTATTAAAAACATGATTTTGCAGTGGTTTTTCTATGATTTGCGTAAATAAGCGGTGTAGTTTTTAGTTTTCAAAATTTTCTAGAGTACCTGCAGTCATCAAAATAACTAATAACAATGAATCTAGTGTGGTTTCCGATTCTTATGATTGTGAGTATATACAAAAATATCATAAATATGTACATATGTACCTACCTACAGCAGTATTATTAACATGTTATAATTGTATGTTTATTAAATACTTAGTAGGTGTTAAGCTCATATCAATCGCAGAATTTTGTTACTTGTTGTATCAATTAGATACTCACCTAAGAACTTAGCATTTAAAAGCAGCAGAAATATAAGTCGTTGTTGATGTATCGTAGTTAGATAGCTACATAAGCGAAATCTGCGCAATATGCAATGAATCATCCAGAAAAGTAAAGAAAACATGTAAAGAGAAAATCTCTTAGATAGAGCAACAAGCACCATTGTTCACGGGGGTAGTGTGTATACTAACTTTACGGTGATAGAATCAGTTTTTTATTAATTATTTAGCGGACCCGGCAAATGTAATTCTACAAGCTTGTAAGGTAGAGCCATCGATCTTATACTTACCTATAATTGATCGATGGGTAGAGCGCAATGATTTGTATCATAATATAAATTCGTATTATAATTACGTACGCACCTATACCTACTGTGATTTTGATATAAGTATGTAGGTACCTACACAAAACCTTAAATGTTACGTCTGTTTCTGTTTGTTACAGGTTTTTTATCAACAATGCCACGCAAATGAGGCCAACTGTACGACGGCTGGAAGGTTTCCAAATAACTTGAGCAACGACTGTCGAAGATTCACCATGTGTCTTATGGTCCTCGATACTTTTACACGGATCGACCTAGTGTGCCCCAAACATTCTATATACAGTCACATCGACAACCAGTGCACTAATATTACGAGTTATCGATGCTTTCCGGAATATAATTGTACCGAAATAGGTGACTTTCCGAACCCAACTGTGAGTGACTGTGGTTCGTATGTATCGTGCTCTGAGGGTATGGGTAGCTTAGTTACAGCCAGAATCACGGATTGTCCATCAGAAATGCTATACGATCCGGCTCAGCGTGCCTGTGTTAACAACACGGACTTCGAATGCGTAGCGTCTACACCAGCACCTCCCACAGTATTTGAAGTATCTGTCAAAGTGTCCTCTGATCCCATATCTGATCAAGACCGAGTTTATTCGACTAACGGTGCCGCATTCAAGAAGATCGATTGTGTAATATTTATGATATTGCTAATTTTGTGTTTATTTAATAAAATATAAATATGATACCTAAAATATAAAAGTATACCTATCATTTTAAGCCAATTAACGATATTATTAATCGACCCCGTATTAATTGAATTTTGATAATTTTCGTTACATTTTCTATCGATTGACCGAATTACTTGGGTAGGTAGGGTAGGTAGTACAAATTACTTTTTTATCGGTGTCATCTCCACAGACGAGGTAGGTCATTTCCACCAGCACGTATGTCACCCGGGGCGGACCCAGGCAGTTTATTTTATTGTTGAAAACAAATACCTATGATACGATTATAATTTTGTCACGATTGTCACGATTATAATTTTCAAAATACAGATTTTTATTTAAATTTCTCATCATGGGAAAAAAACCGCTACTAAGTTCTTTCTTCTTTCGCTACTAAGTTGTTTTAACACTTTTAACACATAAGCCAGTGTTACCGCTTTTTATTATCACAAAAATAGTGATGTAACCTGGACGCAAACTATTCGATTCGATAAAAATTTTAATCGGATTATAATCGTTTCGCAAATCGCTAAAATTCTGTATGAAGTTGTTACAAGATCAATAAATATACATAAAAAAAATATTTTTTATCAAATTTCCCCTAGATTTTTAATTGTTAGGCGCTTTTAGTGCATGTATGTATTAAAAGAAATCATGCTCCGATGTTTAATATTTTTCGTATACTATATAATTTTAAACGAATCACTTGTTCGTATTGTTCTCTGATTTTAATTATATTTTATTAACACACAAAAAATAGACATATTGAGAAAAGAAAAATCGAATAATCAAAACATCGTTCGTTAACCGTGTGAGTTATC
>DWJQ01001864.1:0-10366 GCA_018248915.1 Hesperia meskei straton | reverse complement strand
ACTTGCCTCCGTAATGTTACGGCCGCTACATGTCGGCACCGCTTTCCTAGGAAACCAAAGCTTTAGTAAACTGTCCTGTTACGTCGGATGTGTTTAATCTCGGGTATATTCTCATGGATACTATAGTATAATACAGTAGTGTAGTACCTCCCTATATTATAATAGAGTTAGTGTCATTTCAGTCGTTATAAAGAGAATATTGCTTTAAAGTTTGGTTGCATGTGATGATTTTCTTGTTATAGAAATGCAACTATAAAACCAAAGATACATATAACTAGAACTGTAGATTTTCAATAAAATGCAGTACAGGTAGCAAACATGTTAAAATATATCATGGTCGGTCCTTAAAGGCTATTAATAGCAGTAAGGTGGCATGTAAGGAAGGGTATATGAACAAATGCTGTTGGGATTGCTCTACAATCTCTACATGGTACAGAACGTCACGGCCACCAGTGAGACAACACTGGACTCATTCGTCGTTCGCAGTTCTGCAGAATACACCACAATCATTGGTCTATGTCTGAGGAGGCTAAAGTCCTGTGCAGGTTGGCTGTTTTGGGTCTTGCGAAAGTGTAAAATAGGTAGGTATGTATGTTTTTCTTATATGATTCGTTGGCGAAGTACCTATAATGTTTTATTATTCATGTACTTAGGTATTTTTTTTCTTAACGGGATAATGTGGTCGCGCAGCGACAAATTCCCTAAAATAAAATAAAAAAAAATTATTGCTTTCAGTTTGGAATCGTAGACGGTATAAAGCTAAACGGTACGAAGCGTAACTACGCGACACGAGGCGACGTGACCTTATATTGTTCGTATTACATAACAACACGACGCGTAGTTCCATTTCCACGTAGTGAGTTTTATGTCATACAATTTAATCTGAAGAATACTTGGTCGCGTCGCGTAGTTACGCCTATTGCGATTTAACTTTTATACCGTGGTTCATCATACTGTTAAAATAACATATAGCCTGTTTAACTGTCACTAGACCACCGGGGCTTGTCGTAGAACTATACTAACTACATAGGTGAAATCTTTATAGGCTTATATTGTTTAAGATGAAATTGCCTGGACATAACAATTATTTCTATGTAGGTAAGTAGCAAAAAATTCTATGGAATATTATATATTGAACATAATCATCATAGGTCATCAAGAACTGATAATTTGACATTCTTAATACCCTCCGCTAACTGGACTAACCATTCCATTCAACATGAGTTTTGTTCTGTGTCGTTCTCACTTTTCATGGGCAGCAGCGTAAGGGTGGTGCAGCTAGTTTTTAAGACAGGCTCTTTTAAGTGAAAAAATGTTACCTACTAATATTAAACGATTTAACTGCAACTATGTCTAGCATTTTTCAAAATATATCTACCTATATTTAGACTTTAAAATATAAAAATACAGCAGTTACATTATGCAACAAGGGTACAAATAAAACAATACATTCATTGAATTTAACTTTATTAGGTACATTTGTAAATTTTCTTCTATATTGTACACTAATTATATGTATATATCTATCTATTTAATAAATAGTACACAGTGCTAATACATGTGTAACAATAGTACAGTATATACAAATGGTTCACTTTGTACAATTGAGATTGCAAAGCCGATTAAGACTTAAGGACACTACTTACTTAAAACCCGATTTTAGTTAACTTACAGTTAGTAACAATTACAAATCCGTCGGTCTATTTTACAAATCTTGTAATTTACATTAGGAACTATAGTCTTATAACGGGCTTCTACAACTGAAATAATACTTTGGTTTACAATACTAATTACACACCAAAGACAAGATTCATTTCGTCAAAAATATCTGGAATAAAATATTTTAAATAAATCATTAAATTTTGCAAGTGTTTGCATTACATTTTGAAAGTGTTTGATATTGTACTAACAATACACTAAAGTGGCTCCAAAATATTTACTACAATAACATGAATTTCTGAAAACATTTCACCATTAATAAAATAAATAATGCAGAATGGTTTGTGCATGTTAAAATTATCATACGTAGCTTCCTTCCTATTCAACAATTTAAATATCCACATATTTACATACATTTACAAACCGAGAGTATTAGCCGTATAGGAATTTGATTTATACTGTCGTTTATTCGGAACATTGATATTTCAATAGGAATTCTTAATTAAAAATAAATAACATTAGCTTATTAACCGCGTCAACGATCATGTTTAGTTAACTGTAGCGGCAAGTCATTAGAGTTGATAGGCCGCCGACAAGGGCTAGGAGATCTGGAGCTAGTCTTGTTTTTCTGCTTATCACCTTCATTGTCACTTTCATCGTGAACATTTATCTCCTCATCTGAATCCGAATGAGATTCGTAGCCTCGAGCGAGTTGAATCGACTGAGCCGCCAGCAGCGCCGCCGCGGCCGAGTGCGGTACTAACGCTTTGAACGCACTATTCTCTAGCGCCGGGTGAGGCTTGAACGCATTGCTCTCGTAATGATTCTGCTGAGACAGCGCTTTAAGCGCGTTACTCTCAAATTGCGTCGAGAGCCCCTTCAACGCGTTCATGTCTTGATGCGCGAGGGCCTTGAAAGCGCTGTTCTCGCCGCCCATTTGAGGGTAGACCCGCGTGGGGGACAAGGAGCGCGAACGGGAGCGGGACGGGGAATGAGGGAGGCGGTGCGAAGGAGAGCCGCCACCGCGCTTCAGGAGGTTCATGCGCTGGTGGCGTCTCCACTTGGCTCGTCTGTTGGAAAACCAAACCTGTCAGTAACGGTAAATAAAAAATTAGTGTTCCGTTCACGTTATGTTAATAAACAATTCAAACTGGAGCTGATATTTACATAAATTATTTCATAAGCAATTTTTAAGAGCGGATCAACCCATAAAATAGCTGATTATAATTTAAATGTAAAACGGTATGGTTGAATATTTACCTGAACTCGCGCTTCGGATAGTGACGTTTTGGACGCGAGCCGTTCGCGCGTCGAAACGCATGGGTAATGAGATTTTTCGAACTCTTTTTCTAGTTCTTCTAATTGATCTGGACTAAATGTTGTTCGGTTCCGTCTGAATTTTGGTTGTTCTCCGTCCAAGGATCCCGAATCGTCGCCGTCCACATCTATATAAGAAAATGTTTTATTAGCGTCGTTAAATAGATAATTATGATTAATTGTAATGGACTTAATATTGCTTACAGCCTTACCAATAAGTCCACGCCCTGATGACGAAAACATGCCTTGCTGCGCAGCATCTGGATGAGAGAGGCCAACGGACGGTGGTACACCTGGCGGCAGAGGCAAGCTACCGGGAGGCCAGACCCCGCCTCCACCAGCCCAAGGAAAGCTTCCGTACGGAGGAGGTGCTGCATACAATCCGTAACCAGCTGCCCTGGCGAATTCAGCGGCAGCTCGTTCAGCCGCTCTATTCCTTAATATCCGATTGATTGAAGAAACACTCGGAGCCGTGGCATTCGTACACACTCCTGTAGACAAACAAAAGAGATACTTATTTGCAAGATTCATAAAGGTTAATTTATTATACAACGATTAACGTCAACAACATTTTACACGAGTTCACAGCGATCAAAGTACGACTAGTAGGTAATAATACATTATTTTTCTTTATATTACAGACTGGTGTTTCCGTCCAATTGACGTGTGCAACTCTTGGCATTAATTTGTGCCGTGGCCCACGACATAGCGGGCACACATACAGGACTATTACGTAATTACAGTTTTCTGTACTATTTCTTAAGCAACGTACAGATAATTACAATATGCATAAAATGAGTGACCAGCGGCGCGTTAAAACCGATGCGTCATTGGTCACATTTAAAATCGCCGGCCATTATATCGTTAAATGCGTGCAGAGGATCGCGTGTACGCGCAGCCTTGGAAGAGCCATCCCATGTAATTTTCAGGAAACACTCCGGGTAAGTGCCATAATTTAATCATAGCCTGTCCGGGTGTAATTGTCGTAGAATTCGTTGTTCGGCTACTGCGCTGCGAGCTACTGTGGCTCGGTCATGCTAGCTGTAAACTCGTTTATGATTGCTCTTCAACAATTGAGTTACAGAATGTTCACTTTAGGGTCACCATGCCATACCGACCGATGAGCGTAATATTTTAAAAGTTGGTAGATATGTCCTTTTTCCAGTCATATCATTAATTAATACTATAAATATTGAATGAGAATAATAAAGTAGAAGAAGATATTCCTTAAATATGTCATTTTTAATTTTTTTATATTTATTTATTAAGTGAGGAAAAAGCTGACATACTTACATTACTTATACTAAATAAGTTCTCTATTTTCGATAATATTTGTGTGTAATATTGCAATGTTAATAACCATAAAACTATTATGTTAATGATATCAGAATAATTAAATTTAATTTCTATAACGTCAAACTCAGAGTTAAATAATTGAAATTCATTTTGATTATTGAAAGTACCTAGGTATTTCTCAAAATGTATTCCGGTTATTAAACTTAAATATCAAACAGTTGATTTTTATTTCAAATCCAAACATCAAAAGAAAATAACAGCAGCAATTTAATGTCACACGAGGCCGCCATGATTTAGTCAACTAATAAATCAATAAAACATACTTTAAACAACGGGTGTACTAAGGTAAATATCTAAAAATTATTCATGCTTTAAGTAGGTACCCATATCGTTTGCATAAACGTAGAGTTTTGCAATATACAATATAATTTACCCGTAAATATATCTACTCAAAGCAATTATCTTCATTTTGTTTGCTGATTATTATGCATATTTATCAATCCAGCTTAGGACAATTATATTCAGGAACAATAAACCAATATAATTGCTTAATGAACACTTTACAGTCAAAGAAACGTTTTCTAGACATTGATCGTTACAGAAAATTGCATCGAGTTAAATAAACCGCCCCGTTCATTTGCTGTAATCACGTTCAAGTCGATTGTGTTCTACGGTTCTACGTCAGACAGTAATTATAATGATGATCAAACATGCATATCTTGGTTTAAAGTTGGATTTAATACGGTCACCGTTTGTAATGAAGCTCTTTTGTTTGCAACTCCCAAGCGCGTCAGGTCTCTGGCGCTTCAAATAAAACACAAAGCTAACCTGTTATAATTTACTCAAAACACAAAGCCTTATATAGCATAATGGTAATGATCAGTTGCGCGCCACCGCTTATTGTTAGCACTTCGGGGTATAATAAAGAGCCTTCTACACAATGTGTTTGCTTCGTAATCGATGCGTTCATATGATCTTGTATAAAACCGAGATCTGATGAACTATTACGATCTGAGAAACGTATCGATTGGTGTCCCATTACTCACCACCGAAAATCTTCAATTAAATCGGGAGCAACGTTTTCTAAAAAGAAGACAAACCGTTGAAAATCTTGTAACGTTTTGTGAGAGCTCAACTACGCGTAGCCGCTAGTAATCTAGTTCCTTGTTCGTTGGCACTACACAAAAAACTTGTATGATCTTTAACAGAACAGTTAAATTGGTTTTTGTTTAGTAAGAAGTTATCTACTTATCAAAACTTTGATCGCTTTAATACCTACCTACTCTGACCTGAGCATTGTTGAACAGAAACTGTATTTTCAATAAGCGATTCAACATCTTAACAAAAACTGACTTCACTAAACGATTTAATGCTTTTAAAACTAACGTTTATAGTTCTACATTTTGAATAAGAAGCAGCAGTAGTAGCATTACAGTTGCTCATTAGTTGACTTTTATTTGAAAATATTGGGTGCTTGCGTGTCGATAGGAATCTACAGGTAGTGTTGTGATGACACTAAATAAAATTGTGCGGTAATGAACTCATTAGGCTTACATTTGAACAGTGTCGTTACTATACATATATGAGCCAGTGCTCAGTTAAGCTATTTGTTTTGAAAGAGATCATTATCCGTCAACAGGTTGCAGGTGGGAATGCGATATCTATAATTGTTCTTTTAATGATTCGGGATCGAACTCGAGTCCCTAAATGCCTAGTCACGGTCATGCAATTTGTTTAAAGTCGTTTAATCATGATTAGTCACAATAGGGTCCGCTTCCATTAAAGGTTTAGATGCTTTAAATAGAAGGAGAATCGTTACGTTTTGTATTAAGCCTATATCACTTTTATTTGTGATTGAAAACGAGCTGTATCTACTACCGTGGAAAATGTTCTGAAACAACTAATGTATAAGTGGGGACATTGGTTCGAGCGGTTCCCATGGAATCTTAATAAAAAGCAAATTGGCTTAAAAATCTTAAGGTTTCTACATCGGGATGTTGATTTGGTACCTGCCTAAAAGCGTGGCATGTCCAGAGATAACGTGGACCGGCGCCGTCTGCTAGGGAGTATTTAATCGGGTTAATTTATCGATAATTGACGGAAAACCTTTTTGTTTGTATTGCCGGGAAGTAACAGTAATTGTCACGCCTTTGAAGATTTACGTCTGCTTCTAAATTGAGACATTAACAATCGGATCTCGTGCCTAATGGTTCGGAATGAATTTATTTGTTTTAGTGGAACCGGCTTTCCGATAAATTTGATTAGTCTCATTATGTGTAAGAGGAAATTGAATGTAACTTAACTTTGGTGCTATTAACATTAAAAACAGGGTTTTGTATCAGAATGAAGGCTATTTATTAAATACCTATCTACAGATGCAAAGCATGAGTAATCTTTAAAATTAATCTGTTTAGAGAAACTTTGTACCTACTAGCTTCCAGTTTTCTGCAAATTGTGCCCACAGAATTTTGTATGATTTAGTAAAGTTAAAGGCTTAGGTTAGGTTAGAATTCGCCCAGGGTAGTTCCACCGCCCGTCACGGTACTTAGTAAGTAGATACCATTTCCACCGTCTTAATAATTGTTTTAAGAGCAATTGTGTTCCGGATAGAAAGGTGTGCCGCCGGTTTCACTTTTTTTAGAGGCGACCATCTCAGTGCTCAGGAGTAGCAACACATCAGTGACCGAATTGGAGGGAGAGTCATACTAACAATTATTAACTGGAAGATTACTAATATTAGCTACGGGACTAAATATCACTAATTAATATTCTAACAGCATACAGATTACTATCCTACCCCCTAAATTGAGTCTTATTCTTAGTGGGTAATAGTTGTTATGGACGACAGCGGAACTGTGGTGCTGCTTGCTCGTTTGCTACCTCGATTCCATAAAAAAGTTTTTAAACCGGTTAATATGCAGAAAGCTAAATTCGCTATGTAATAATGATCCAATTCAATCCAAGTATAGCCTACTTGCCAATTATAAGTGCGTATACCAGGTAGGTAACTACATTATAGAAATATTATGGACACGTTGCTAACAGATCTTAGGACATCATTGTAGATTTTTTTATTAGATTACCCTATCAAATGATCTAGCATTACTAGACTTAGAACTGCAGGTTCTAGGTATTTACATATTTCAATGTAGTACCTAATCATCACCGCAACAGATGTTTTACCCTGACGTTTAGCAGATAAAAGACATTTCAGTTACTACCTGTAGGAGAAAAGCACACCTGCATCTCATTTTTTGTTACATATTTATAAAGAGCACTACTTGCGTAACACTAACAAAAATGCATGCAATGAAATGTATCAACTAGGTTTATTGTCAAATGAATCTTTTGATTCTTCAAATATCGCAAATTATTGCAGAAAATTTAAATGGCGGCGCTTGTTAACTTTATAAAATTAACTTTTCAATAGAATTATACTAAGGTAGGGATTTATCAAGATAGGTACTTATGCAATTATTTTATTATTTTTTTATCACGATCCAATTTGTAATAGAATAATATAGCGCTAGTAGCTAAAACTGTCAGCTAAAGCTCGTTTAATATCCTCCCTGATAGGTAATAGCTATATATAGGTACCTAATGTATAGCTATAGATCCGTTATTTCAGTAGCATTTACTCAGATTTAATACGTGCGATACGATCAATAGCCGCGCAATCCTTTGAAACCGATATAATTTATGATCCTTTGTCACTTAAACCAGACGTTCATCATAGTCCAAACGCACCAAAATCACTCCCTCCAAACAAGTGGAACCAGTTAACGAGTGAGTGGCGTCACGTCGTCTAAATGAATTATTGTTGGCTTTATGGGGAACATAAAACGATGAGATCGGAGGCAATCAGGCGGCACCCGCGGCGTTCGCCAAGTAAAAGGTGTCCGCGTCAGCAGGGGGCCTTGTTACAACCGTTGCCCTAAACGCCTACGCTACGCACCCGCTTTTCTTCCCGTTTCAATTAGCAATGAATAGCAGCACTGTTTCAACTACTAGGCACTAAAACACTTCGGTGGCGGGGATATCATTAATTATAATTTCTATTCCTATCTACATAACAGTGAAACTCGTATTTTCATATAATAAGATTCAAATGTAAAATCACTGTACGCTTGACTGGTACTTATGGCTGATATTAATAAATGGGTGATTTTAGTTAATATTAGTACCTAATTGTCCACGCATCGCATCGCATCGCTAAGATATATCAATTAAAATTCCAATGGATTGACCGCACAAATAACGTGAATTTTACATGGGACTTTAGTAAATAGTAAATATTATAGCTACGCACATCGAGCAGTTACAGTTTTATTATATTTATGAATTTAAAATACGACTCAATCGAAAAAACTGAATAATTCTCCTATTTAAAGTCAGTATTTTAAAGAAATGCTAGTTTTTATGTGTTATTAATTAAGTAATTCGTTGTCTCTCATAATAAATTCATGAGCGCATAATCTTTAATTTTATTATTAGGCATAAATGTTCACTGATCCACGTAAAGATTTCGTATTTTGGAAAGTGCGGCTACGCAATTGAACATTCCATAACAATACTAAGTTCTCGAATATTGCAATATTCTTATTGTTTGCTATTAATAGAAAAACTATTCTCCTGTTGGCAAGTGGTCACCGTCGCTCTTAGACTTCAGCAATACCAAAGACAACATCGATACGCAGCCGGCCAAGAAAGAAGGAAAATAAATTCTAGAAAGGAAAGAAGACAAGGCTCTTAAGCTTAAGGTCGGAACACAACAAACCGTTTGGCGACAGACTCAAACAAGAGCCGGTAGCTAACTAACTATTACCCCGCATTTCAAATATTCAGCAGCTAAACTTACCTAAAGGTAGGTAACTGATTTACCAGGTAGAATTTGAACCATAGATTTAGTGATTAACGTGAAGTGAATAACAGAAGTATGTTGTGTGAAACTTATTGAATAAGTACCTAAATATTTCTTCTTCCTAATGATTACCAAAGTTAAGAAATATAAGCTTGAAGCTTTTATCTATATTTATATATATATTTTTTCTATATTGCCTGCCAAATACCTAGTTATAATCCAATGGATGTGCTAAGTTCTGAATACATGGAGCGGGGCTACTGGAGTTTAAAATGATAATGTCTTGAAATATTTAGTTTTGAAATTTTGAAAACCAAAATTACCAATATTACAATAAGGATGTCACTATTAGTGTAGCTTACTGCATTCTTGCCTGCATCCCTGCATGGCTTACTACATATTACAGGTATTATAATAATATTCAAAGAAATTAAGTATGTTTTTTTATGAAAAATAAAGTATGGGTATATAGTCACGGAGTACCTATGTTTAACAAAAATATGTAAAATCGCAAAATCAAGTAGCGCTATCTAGTTGCAGGGCTTTCGCATGATGATATCAGTGATATTATAAAAGGAGTGCTAACTATGATTTCTTTATCGAATTAACTAATAACTGAACAGAAGGATGTTCATAATTTATATTCTATTAGCATCCATTATCCCCGTATTCGAATAAGCTTACCGAATAAGCGACCGCTTTAGAATATTAAAATTAATTTAAAGTTATAAACTGTTAAAACTCCAAAACAACAAGCGAGTCCCGAGCAATGATCTACTTTGTTTGTGTGTGATACACAGCTGGGAACCAATTTAATGCTGTAACAAATCAATAAATGTAGCGGTTTATTGGAAGCTATGCGGAGATCGATTTGATTTATTTCCCCCCATACAATGTAGACGAAGGAGGCGAGACCTTGTTAGTAAATGTCAAAAAACCTGAGTAAAAACCTCCAGCTTTTTACCGTTTAGATAATGGAGCCCTGTCCCTAAAAAGTAACTACAATGAATAGCTATGATAGTTGTGCATTATAAATATTGTAGTGCCTCATTATACGGACACTTCCCGGAAATCATTTGAGATTTGAGAGTCACGGCGCTGTAGGCATTATGATCGCGAATCAGATCCAAACTTTTAGAATAAGTAGATATACCTACACTTTTATACCTACATTTTTAGAGGCGACCATCTCAGTCCTCAGGGGTAGCAATGCATCTGTGACCGAATTAGAAC
>DWJQ01001863.1:0-10366 GCA_018248915.1 Hesperia meskei straton | reverse complement strand
TACGACAGGCAGGGGATACCGAAGCTCGTATTCTGGTCCCGAGCCACAGGGACAATGTGACACAATACCTACAAAATAAATCACAGTTTATGACTCTACAGTCATAATACCATACATTAGTTGCAATTTAAATCGACTACATTTTCCTACACACTGCAAATATTAATTATTATTCAACCACTTTACTGAGTATGTAGGTAGTAGGTAGTGTTTGTCACTGTGAAGTACCTGCGAACAATACCTACGTTCATTCACGTTCCGGCGCAGGAAAACACAAGGAAATTGTACGGCGGCGAATATGTGTCATGGGCGCGCGGTTTACCTGCTACCTATGTAGATTATTCGATGAGTTAAATGTTTCTTGAATTTTTTCAAGTCCACGTATTGGTGCGGCCATAGAATTAGTAAGGTAAAAAAGATGTCTGGTGAGCGTGCTTAACACAAGATAGCAAGAGGTTTTTGTTATGGAATTAAGGTAGCTAATGAGCAGGCAGCACCGCCCTTCCGCTGCCGCCCATGACAACTGTGACGACTTAGAACATGGCTCAATTTAGGGACTGGGATAGTTACTCCATTTAGTAGATAGTGTTAGAATATTAGTAATTGATTAGTTTATTAACAAGTGAAAGGATAGGGACTGTTAGTGATGTTAGTCCTTTTCCTGTCCTATAGTTAGTCCTGTGTCCAGAAACTGTTTCAAAATCCGTTGCGTGGTTTAGAAGAAGAAGACTTAGAAAGGCACAGACAAAGGCGGAGGGCGACTTTGTTTTATACCTACTATAGCGATACCTGAATTAATTTTCACATGGCTTGGTATAGGAAAATATCTCGAGGTGTATATAGGTTACACCTGTGAGTTTTGTTTTTTATGAACCATACAAAGGCAATGTTAGTATAGTTTGGTTGAACCATCTATTAGAAAAACAATGTTTTGCTATAACTGCGCCTATTCGTAAGTAAAAGATGTCAGGATGGTAAAGCGAACTATGGAATGCAATATATACTCTTAGGTTCTTGTATTTTTATGGATTGAGTTTCCTTGTCACATTTGCAAGTTGCTAATATATGTAATTTAAACATTTATACAACTGTGTTAAACTAGACTGACAGTGAATTGATCATTTTGTATGTGCGTGTATATTTAGGTGTATGTGTGCGTGTGTGTGTGTGTGGGGCGACACATCTTCCCCAAAGGATAACCCCTCATTCGACTTCATTAAACTACTAAGTACCCACTAAATTATGCAACTAATTCACCTTCATTCACAAGTCAATGAATGAAGTTCTTAAGCAATCTACACAGGTGACCTAATAGAAATTTTAGGCCATCTACCTCACGATGCTAGTATAACCTAAATATTCGGGTCCACTGCGGCAGTGTCGTAAAACTCTTTAATATTACTTTTACGACACATTTATAACATACCAGCAAAACTTGTTGTTGCAGAAATTAGTTTTTTCCTAAAAGTCACGGTTTGAAATAATTACAATATAAATGTGTTTATTAATAGTCGATACTCACCTATCGTAAATCACCATATTATTAAAATCATGATCAAAACACCCAAATTAAAAACATTTCACAATCACTATAATCAAAAATAATTTTGAACAAGTTAATTTACATATTGTTTTTGCTTTTAATGATAAAGTATTACTTACTTGCTTTTGCATGCAACTCTACGCGTAGTGCTGACTTTGGTGATACTTAAAAGTTAGGAATGCTGACAGGTTTATTTTAATTCCTTCAATACAATATAGCAAAATCAACAACAGCAACAACAACAGCAAAAAAACCATCAAAATGTCTCCTTTTATTTGCGCTGCGTCGCGACCGGTTCGTGCGATGAACCTATGTAAACAGTACCATCCAGAAAGAAATCTATTGAGTGAAAGTGGTGTGAATTTAATTACTCTGTACTTGTTAGAGATCCACGTTTGTTTAACATAGTTATGGTGTTTGAAAAGATGTTTCTGTAGTGAATTTCTTAATTGAGAAACAAAAAATCGGTCAAGTTGGACTTAACAAATATAGAGGGTTCCGTACGATTGAACGATATACATTTAAATAACATCGGAAAACATCTATATTTTAGCTTTGCTAGACGACGATAAAATAAAAACAATAATAATAATAATTTCACTCTAAAGTCTACAGCTTTTAACTGGATCAGAATAAGCCACCTAGCGGCTGCATCGGAGCTTCACGGTAAGATAAAAATACCAGAATTCATATTATTATGACCTTATTAGGGCAACTTCATACTCACTGACTTGAAATATCATCAATGATGTAATGAACAGAGACGTTGTACATCGCAAACATAACGAGAGGTAGATTGAGTTGTCACGATCTACACATTGTATTTATATACGCCGTATTGTTTACCTCAAATAGCTGTAAAATTTGGGTCGGACCAAAGATTAAGGACACTTTAAAATGTCACGCTTTTATTGCCTAAATTAGGTATTTTAATTTTCGTTGGGAGTGAGCAGAAGGATCAATGTTTTTGTTTAATTATATATTTTTTTAATACTTATCTTCTTTATTGGTTGGTCAGGCTAGAAGGAATAACTATGTATGCCAATTTATTTGTCTGTATCTGAGTTGTTTAATACTGTCTTCCTAGGAACGTAAAAAATAAATCCACACCAAGAACTCGAGAGGCAGGCATACTAGGCAACAGCAATAGTCATACATTAGTAGCACTAATAGTAGTAACTAAGTCAGGGGGTACAGTATCTACTTCCATATGTACAAAATACGACTAACTCCAATAAACGCTATTAGTGTTTGTTATATCGTCGTCGTAATTTATGTAAATACAAGTAGGTACTGTACGTACTTAATCTATGCCAGATATCCATTTACGCGACCGTAGCGACCTCGAAAAAAGACCGAAGATGGCTTGTTAGGAACATTGACATTTTTGTCACTACTATAACACCTACTAAATTTTTTATTAATATTTATGTCGTGGAAGTTGTTAGATGAATAATAATATTATAATACCTGTTATGTTAAAACGACGGCGACGTCACAACTTATTTGCAAGCGTAAACAAATTAATAAAGGCACGGGTTTAAATAAGTTTGTAAATCTAATATCTCTACAATTAATTTAAATCCAACCTAGCCTTACTTTGAGAAACATCTTCCTGAGTAATTGCATTCAGAAATTATGGTCGTGAGTCTTTAAACTAAAATGACTCTTCTATTTAGCAACCGATTGAAATAAAATAAACACGGATAATTGAAAACCGTGCCCAAATCGGTAAAAGGCAGACAAACAGACAATATTTCTAAAAATCGTTGTAACGAGTTCTATTGCAATAATATAGGCATTTAATTAGAGTTCTTTTTAGAAATCATCTATGGAGAGACAGCGATCAGTTACAGTATTATCCAGACACGCGGGAGCGTGTCCAAGCCAAGTTCTAACTAACATAATTGTTTTTACCCATAGAAGATAGTATTTTATTATTAAGCTGCTAATATTGTGCCCTGATCATTTACCATAATGTGGATCGTCACTTGTTTGTCGACTTTATAAAATCGAGGCCAAGGGCGTTACGGCTAAATTTGAAAGTTTATAATTGTACGCAGCAAAATAACATAATAAGTTATTTTATCCCTTACGTCATCACGTTATATAACATTTTTGGACATCATTATTATTGACAAAAATATCTCGGCTACTATAAATTTTATGATACAACTTTTAATTTGTAGTATTAATTAGGTACCTTGTTATATTAGTTTTTTGTACCGCAGCATCGTCAGTTTCGGAGACGGAAAATCAAAATTCTCTTGAAATTATCCCACAATGTTATTGAAGATAAATATACCTGCCTATGTGCCAAATTTATCGAAATCTGGTAAGTATCTACAGTGTAATTATGATGAGTTTTATATCCCACAAATTCCGAAATTAATTCCGAAACTTGCAACCCCTTTTATCCCATGGATGGTTTCGGAGAACTACATAATTTTCCCTTTAAAATCTAAACAATCTCAAATGCAAATGCAGTTAAACAATAATTATTCAGTGGATTAAACTCAGTGGATTGAATATTATATACATGAGCTTTTTAACTATCATAATTGGTCAAAATAGAAACTAATAAGTAATGTACCTAAATGTAAATAATGTATGACCAATAAAAAGCCAGAGTTACTTTCGCATTTATAATAGTAGTAGTAAGACTGGCGTGGAAGCACGGATTGAAAAAATATCCATAATATTATGTTGATTATTACGCAGTAAATAATATAATAAAATAATTATATGTGATTATGGTCACGAACCATTTTTGCATTCACACACGATACGAGTAGGTACTACAAGTAAATTGTGGCCACAATTTGCAAAGAACTAAAGAAAATATAAATTTTTATATGTCTTAGTCATGTTGGTAATAATAATAAGGGGTTCCGGGTTCTATCCAATGGTTCCATATAAAGATATTTAAATATGAGAGGAAAGTCGGTCACGGGTAGTCAAGTTTGTAATCAAAGACAGGCAAAAGATAATCATGTTATGTTCATTGATTACAATCACACCTTGAAGCCCAAAAATCTCTCAAGTATGAGGACTTGGGCTATATTAGTTGATCATTGTTTGTTATAATCTAGGTAATTTAAGGTCTTACTAATAAAACAGTGTAAAGTTATTCCATGTTAAAAATTATTTGTCCCTGCCTGTCCTAATAGGTATACTTATTCTCTGAAATCAAAGGTAAAGAAAAAAACGAAATAAATTAAACTTGGGATAATTTTATTGTGCATTTTATTGGTAAGGCCATTATAGTCAGACTCTCACTATGATTCATTCACAAACGTGTTACTTCCCTTGAGGACTGCGATGGTAGCCTATGACCAACCAACCTGCCCGATTTGGATGAAATTTGGAATACCTAAAAATAGTTTAAGACCCAGGGTCACATACAGGCTACTTTTTTTAATCAAGCCCTAAAGGCTTGAAATAGAGGATAAAAGTTTGTATAAAAATCTAAACGCGTGACCGATTTTGATGACTGTTCTCAGAAGGATATTTGATGGCGCAAGTTCAAACGTGGGCTATTTTTTTTTTAAACCAACCCCTAAGGGGCATAAATATTGGATGAAAATGAAGTCTGTTTCGCAATATAAACGAATTCAACGCGGGTAAAGTAAAGGTTAATTTGTACTTTAAGGAATATGCTTACTAATGTATTGATATAATTATGTGCACCTACGTGTTTTAAAAGATATTTCAAATAGACATATTTTGTATTTGTATTTTGTAAAGCCGCGCGCAGAAGCTATTTATGAGAATATTCACTAAAATTTCCAATAGGAAGGTAGGGTAGAGTCCGGTTTTAAAGTTTTTGCTTATTTATACAAATTCCATAACGTATCAAATGATGTAATGGTTATAATAGTTTTATTGATTTACGAATAAGTTAAGAAGCATACCGGTTTATAGATAGTTTATATCGTTAGATGCGGTATGCTGCGGTTAATAGTACCGATATCTACTGCCTCGGTGCTTAGAAATAGTAATTTAATTGTAATTATCAAGCACCGGTCCGCCATTATTAACTTTACAATCTAGGTAGGTATGAAGGTATGAATCATAGGCTTCTGTGATTGTGCATTTATGAACATGTGTAGGTAAATATACCTAGGTAATTGTACCCAGTTTCAGTTATAAATGTGGTAAAATGACTTATACAATTACATCATTTTTAGCATAAACACTTCAGGGTGGTCACTGACCCCTTCTTTATGGCGTGTTTTGTTAATTATTGTGTTATATAATTTAATTTATTTAGTTTGATAATAAAAATATACATATTCTTGTAAATGAAAAAATATTAGTAGAGGTGTTTAATAAAATAGGCCCGATTGATTCCATAATATTAATTTTTAGATTTGAATGTTTGACGGTTTTTTCCCGCTCATTGCAGATACGGCTTTGATTCGAACCGATTTTCATTGACGTATTAAAGGTACCTTGAAACTTATGTTTGATTTCAATTGATTAATATCTAAAAATGATAAGTATCTTAATTTTGTTGAATGACTTTTTATTTTATTTTATTTTTATTTTTATTTATTAGGTTTGCCAACAATTGTTACACAAAATGATACAATGTACAAACTTAACATATAGAATTAATGCTATGTGCACAACCTATAACAGGCAAACACAGCATGCGATATATATATGATACAATTTACGAGAACTGTGGCTCAAGAAACAATATACATACAAAGGAAAAAATATATATATAGAGGATAATATACCTAATACAAGAAATAGGAAGTTTACTAACACACGACAGGAATTAGGTGTTCAAAGCCTTTTTCCTGAAATTGGAAAAATTATCACAAAAAACATCTAAGTCAGCAAAGTCATTAATGAGTCTACAGAATCTGGCAATTGGAGAATTAGTGCCTAATACAGTTCTTCTTAGTGGAGGAACAAGAGAGGAGATTCTAAAACGAGGGTAGCAACGGGGTACTCTAAATTTGATGCTGTTTAAAAGCGCAGGGCAATCAAGTTTATTACGTAGGAGATTAAAGATAAATTTGAGATCTAACAATTTACGACGAGAATTCAGACAGCTTATTCGGTAGAATTTCAGCCTATTTTCATATGATACGGATTTACGTGCCATAGGTGTTTTGCTTGCAAGATGCCACAGAAAACGTTTTTGAATCCTCTCTATTCTAAGAGTATGGGTGGAATAATGGGGTCTCCAAACAACGCTACAATATTCTAGGATACTACGGACTAAGACATTGTAGATCAGTTTCTTTGTTTCTATTTTGCGAAATACTTTGCCATTTCTAATAATAAAACCTAACATTTTTAAGCTTTTTTTGGTAATGTAGTCAATATGAGGAATGAATGTTAGTTTCTTATCAAATATGACACCTAGATCTTTGATTGTATCAACTTCTTGTATCTTATGATGTGATATCTTATACGTTGACGGAATACTATGTAATTTACGAGAAAATTTAACATGATAACATTTATTTATATTTAGAGACATACAATTTATTTCACACCATTCATAAAGTCGGTCCAAATCCCCTTGAAGAAGTATTACATCATCTTTAGAATCTATACGCCTAGCAAATTTCAAATCATCGGCATATAAGAAGGGAGTAGAGTTTTTGAAGCAGTTCACTATATCATTAAGGAAAATATCGAATAAAATTGGGCCGAGGTGCGATCCTTGTGGAACGCCCGATAGGATATTGAAAGTTTTTGAGTTAAACCCGCCGACTACAACGTAGAAGAGCCGATTTTTTAGATAAGATTCTAACCATCTCAACAGCTGACCTGATATGCCATATGCACTAAGTTTTGCAACTAATATGTTGTGTGATACTCGATCGAATGCTTTGCTTAAATCGGTATAGATGGTGTCAACTTGGCTGTTGTTGTCTATTGCTTCAATCAGAAACTCGGTAAATGAAACAAGGTTACTACTGGTTGATCGAAGAGGTACAAACCCGTGTTGATGTGGACTAATAATTTGTTTAAAGTGGTGCTGGATTAAAGGTGTGACTAGTGATTCAAAAATTTTAGCAAAAGCGGGTAGTATGGATATGGGCCGATAATTACTAACCAACGTGTTATTACCTTCTTTAAAGATTGGGACTACTTTGGCTAGTTTCCAACTATCAGGGAAAATGCCAGTGTTTAAAGATTTATTGAAAATCAAATACAATGGATAAACAAGATATGGTATACAATTAATAATAAATACTGGTGGAACTCCATCTGGGCCAGCTCCTTTGTTTGGATCTAGGCGCTTAAGTGACTTGTGGATAGTTTCTTGTTCTATGTTTATAAGCGAGAAGCTCTCTCCCTCAAATATATTTTTGATGTCAAAGTTGTTCCTAAAATCATTTGTGACAACATCGTTGTAAACTAATGAGAAATACTTTGCAAATAAATCGCACATTTCTGGACCATTCGATGCAGTAGTTTCGTTATTAGATATAGCGCTTGGATAACTACTAGATGTTTTCCTTTTAGATTTAATGAAAGACCAAAATATTTTGATATTTGTCCCCATCATGTCCTCGATACTAGATATATAGGAATTGTATGATTCGGTCAATAGATGGCCGAGTAACTTGTTTAGAGACTCAAGTCTAATTTTATCCATCGGATTTTTATAAATTTTGTAACGATATCGAATCTTATCTTTCCTTTTTATGGTCTTGATTAGGTCTCTCGTGAACCAGGCTGGATATTTTTTGCTTATAGGTTTATAGGTGGGGACAAACTGCTGGATACAACTTTTAATTAGGCTATTAAATATTTCAAGCATATCATTAACGTTAAGACAATCTCTAAATAAATGATTCCAGTCCAGTTCTCGGAGGAAGTTATTGATTGAGTTATAGTCGGCCTTGCGAAAGTTTGGGATTGTGCAATTTGTATTTGTTTTTAAGCAATTGACTTTCTCAAATAACATATTTATAATTATAGGTGGATGTAATGGGTCTACAATTGTTAGTGGCACTTGAACAGCATCAACAATGCATTTTAAATTGTTTGTAAAAACCAGATCTAAAATTTTGTGGCGGTTATTAGTTACACAGTTGTGTTGTACTAAATTGTTTAAAAAAGCAAAATCTACAATTATCTGTTCAGTGGAGGATAATTTTAAATCCGAGAAATTTTTATGCATAAGGTTCCAATCTATACCACTCGTATTAAAATCTCCAATAATACTAAATTCGTAGTTTATATTTTCAAATACTGTGTTACAATTTCTTACAAATGTTTCTAACGTTAAAATTTGTACTGGAGGCGGAAGGTATACTGCACATAATGCTACCGTTTTATGTGCTTCCACCGTAGGAAGGGTAACACAAACCCAAAGGTCTTCGACATCGCTTTCCCAACTATTCATTCTTACTGACTCGAACCTTTTGGATACCGCTATCAAAACCCCTCCTCCTTCCTTGCTACGGTGGAAGCTTGATGTTTCCCTGTCCCTCCTGTATATAATATAACGGTCATCATAAAGCTCGCTACTCAAGACACCTTGGTGAAGCCAGGTTTCTGTCAAAATAACAATGTCATAATCTGAACTGCATAAATTACAGTAAAAATTGTGCGTTTTAGTGCGTAAGCCACGAACATTTTGATAATAGATTTTTAATGAAAATGACTTTACAAGATTTGAAGAAATTGAAACAGGTAAGGCAACTTAATCTAAGTAATTTAAACTGTCAATGTTTTTAACTATTTTATGGTTAGAAGTTTCTGTTTTCCGCATATAAACACGGCCATTGCGAACCCATACAAATTTATATCCCTTCTCCTTGGCGGCTGCTCTCGCTGCTGCATGTAATGCTTTGTTGTCCGGGGAGAGATGTTCCATGACAAAGATAGGGCTAATATTGCCTGGGAGCTTAATATGTGAAGTGTTCAGTCTATCATTGGGATAAAATTTGTTATATTTAATGGCTGCTGCGAGAAATGTATCACGAACACGCGGTGTGTTAAATTGTACAACAATTGAGCGTGGTCTGGAGCTATTGTTGTTCCTTTTAGCAACGCGGCTACAGTAGAGAATATTATCTTGCGTGATGTCACAGTTAATAGTTTTGCTTATTTCGCATATCATTTCAATAATGTTCTCATTTTTCTTCTCTGGGATACATTGTATTTCAACATTCTTATTTCTGGCAAATTGTTCAAGTTGATTCAATCTCATTGAAAGATTATGGTTTGCCTGTTGTTCTATTTTTAAATCATGTTGAAGTTCCTTTACAGCTTCTGATGTAAGAGCCTGGCTAAGAGCAACGTTGTCACATCTTTCAGAGACTTCAGATAATGATTGTTTCATGTCCTGGATATCTTTTTTTACCGGCGCTAAAGCAGCAGTAACGGCTTTTTGTATTTGATCTCCAACACGCAATAATATATTTTCCATGTTTCTGTCGAACATTTCCTGCATTACGTCACGTACAGCATCCAAGGTAATCGCAGACTCGATGTCTTTGGGTGGCGATACGTCCAACGCAGCCCGTTTAACGGGTCTCATAGTTACATTATTCCTAGCCGGCACGGGGGTGTAGTCGTTCGGGTTGGGCTTCTTATGACACAGAGCGCACATCCATTCCGACAGTAGTATCTTTGAGCAGGTACCATGCATCTCAATTATTGTTGATGTAACACAGTCAACATGATAACCTCTGTGGCAAGATTTGCATTTCACCGCGTCCCCATCAATAACTTGAAGTCCACAACAGTCCCAAATTGTGTTGACTTCGAGTGATAGCTTCTTTATTTCTTCGACGAGATATTGATGTGAATTATTGTTGACATTTTTTGATTCGACGG
>DWJQ01001862.1:0-10368 GCA_018248915.1 Hesperia meskei straton | reverse complement strand
GAATTGCAAACACCAACTTACAAGGAGACTTTCCACCATAGTAATCCCTAGTTACTGAGCAAGTATGATATAAAAATCTTTTCATATCTACACACTCGCTCGCTGTGGTACAAGGGCCTAATTACAATTAAATCTATAGCGGAAATAAAAGATTGGAACTGGTTTTGCAACAAAAAAACTTTATTTGGTCCATCATTACATTGCGGCCGTGAACTCGCAAATGTTGTCAATAAAAATTTATATTCTTCACGCTTTTGGAGAATATTCACACTTAACACAATTTGGAATGTAGTAAGTTTGATAATAAAATTTTATATCGCAAATATAAATGTTTAATGCCTTGTGCGTCATCTTTCTCGTACGTCACAATGTGCCATGTCCCCCTGTTGGCTTAGATCTAATAAGACATTGAAAGGGCCATAGTCACAGTTTATAGAGCTGCCTGATACAAGCATATGCTTATAATGCTTACAATTTTTTAGGATTTGGTAGTCTATAATGATGTTGTATGCACTTAGATGTCCCTACTTTTTACGTTAGTAGGTACTATTAACTACCGGAAGCATTTTAGTAAAATAAGTATACTTATTGATTTTAGATATTTATAAGTGTGTGCATAATTTGATCCAAAGCCTTTGTTACAGAGTCCATCGTTAAAGGCTTTAAATGAATCCATTAATACGACACACAAGATTGGATAATCATATTGTGATGACTTAACATTTTGCACCTGCTTTTGACAATTTAAATAAGGTACCTACTTCATTTTTTATGAAATGAAAGGTTGCAAGTTGCAAGCGAGCAGGCAGCACTACCCATCCGCTGTCACCCGTGACCTTTTTTTTGTTACCGAGGTGGAAATGGAAACCTTCAAAAGGTACCCTGTGTCGTGGGAGCGACACAGGGTTATGTGGGATTTTTACTCACTAAAACCCCACCGGTGGCCGTCTTCGACGCTATGTGGAGGACTCTGGAGCAACTTTAGACCTATAAACATTTAAATGGCTGTAAGAATATAGACTTATGGTTTAAATTTGTCCGATAGTAGGCACCTATATAAAAAATTGCTTCAAATATATCTAATGCTACTAAGGAAAATTTTAACTGAAATAAAGAAATGAATAAAATACACGGTCAAACGCTTACTTAGTTTGATAGATGTAAAACATTGATATAATTATATGTCATTCTAACATTTAAAAAAAACTTCCAGAGTTTCATAATCAAACGTCTAAGAGGAATAGGTACGTATGTATGTAGGTATACATGTACCAAAGGCTTTGGATTTGACGAACTAAAAAAACAATTATTTTTAAGCATTTCCACTTCATCCCTCATTCTTTTAGGATAGGAACAAATAGAAAATTTTAAGGATCGAATTAGAACTGTTGATACAGATAAAAAAAAGTTCTTTGCTGTACCTACATTCACAAGTACCAGACCTATTCTGTATTATTTTTGTTTTCTTTCCTTGGGTATCCGCGTATAAAAATTAAATAACAATTACAATTAATAATATCACAGACTTTTAAACAGACTTGTACAAAGACTAAAACCCCGCATAGAATTCTTAATATTTTAAAACAAAAATTAAGACCTACGTAAGGGTGCGTCCACATCTGGCGAATGTGCAGTTCGCGAGCCGAGCTGCGCGCGTGCATTTTTGTTGGTACGCCGCTCTTGCGCCACCCGCGCGCAGTTCGCGTGCAACCTAAGCAGCGTACGCGATCAGCGCTTGGGCGGCGCTTTGGCTAATATAATAGCTAATGATGCAACGGAACTGTAAGCGCGAGAACTGAGTGTGCGCAGATCGCGCGCCGCGTGCACTCCCTATACGAGCCTTGCATGAGTTGTGCTAAAGAGGTGAAGCAAACCATTGCCGTGACTGCACGCGCGCAGCTCACGGGCAGCACGCAAACGGCTTGCGAGCTGCACATTCGCGGCGCATTCGCCAGATGTGAACGCACCCTAATATAAAAATACACTTGCACTTGCTAAGTATTAGGTAAGTATGTGTATTCTAGGTAGCATGTCTAAACATATCAATACTGTACCTACCGTAAAGTACTAACATAACAATATATTTAACATAATATAATAGCAGTGAAGTTAACACACATAAAAACATAAATGTATTTTTTGCATACAGCTTAAATGATATCATAGTGTGATAGTCATGGCTTTGTCAGACCAATAAAACTTCACGTACATTTGAAAACCTAAAATGTATCATGTTTCGTTTCTAAAGTACATACCTACTAATATTTTATACCTAAACTCCGCGCCTTACAAAATCTGCACTGGAGAGTATAACGAGGTTATTTTCCGGACAATTAGGTACTTATCTCAACCGGGGGCTTATACGAAAAAGTTAAAAATCCCCACGAATGATTCACAGATTAAAACCATTTCTAATTCTGCGATGAAGTCAGTCATTATAAAAATCATAATTACCAGGAAACTTATAAGACCATTCGAGTTACCTGAGTGCAGATGGCTATATCTATACTCCGACTTTTAATTCGATTCAGTAAAATGACATTTCCAGTGTTACCGTTTTGTATTAGGTATCCCAAAAATAGTGTTGTAACCTGGACGCAAATGATTCGATTTGATAAAAATATAAATCGGATTATAATCGTTTCGAAAATACTTAACAAATCGCTAAAATACTGTATGAAATTATTACAGGATCAATAACTACACATAAATAATTAATTATTACCATTTTTCGCCAACACATTTAATTGTTAACCGCTTTAAGTGCATGTATGTACTAAAAGCATGCGTGCACTGGTGATTAATATTTTTCGTTTACTAAGTATATAATTTTAAATTAGTAAACTTTCTGTATCGTTTTCTGATTTTATTTATATTTTATTAACACACATATTGAGAAAAGAAAAATCGAATAATCAAAGCATTGTTCGTTAATCGTGTGAGTAATCACTATTAATGAAAAGCTGGCAGTATTATTTCGAAAAGTGACATTAGCAAACGTCAATTTACTGAATCGAATTAAAAGTCGGAGTATAATTATCTTAGGTTGGTATTGCTAATATTTTGCTAGTTAGAATGATATTCCTAAATAGTAGGTATACGGGTACACATAATCTGATGCACATTCATTTCTTGCTATGAATTTTAAATAGCCTACCTATTAAAAATTCATATCAAGAAATATAGCACTCAAAGTAACATCTCTAATATATACAAAAGCACAATTATAACACGCGAGCCACCTTAACTCCTATATTTGGATAAAACTAGTCAGTCTCAATTTTCGACGCTCAGGTATAAAATCATTAAATTGTTATAACGACGTCCTATTTATTCGACACTTAGTGTATTTTGTAACTTAAGAACAATTTGCTATAATGCTTCGCAATCGGTCACTGATTTTCTGCCGCCGGTCATTGGTCATATTATTAAGAGTATCGGATAGCTCTCCTTTCTTCAGCATAGTCTCGTTCATCATTTGTTCGCCTTCTTCAAGTAATATATTACTTTTGACATCCATCTCTTCCATGCTGGTTTCCTTAAAAAGAAAAGCAACACTGAAGTATATAATATTATGTAATCATTTAATTTCCATTTCGATCGGTTGAAATGTTTTGGCGAAGTTTATAACCCAAAGCTTATAGTAATTTAATTTTAAATCTTACCGTAAGGTCTAACTCTACTAATGCTTGTTCTGTTGTTTCTGGAGATTTATTAGATACTTTTTTCGCTGATTCTTTTCTCGAATAAGTCTTGATAGTCTTACTCACATGCTCAGCTATGAGGAATTTGTGTACTAGTCCCCTTTTAGTTAAAACCTGTAAAGATAGTTTTACCTATTATTTAATGATTTGAGATAACTTTAAATTTTTCATATGTTAATCTTAACAAAACTTAGCAAAGATAAAAAAAATTAAGATATGGAACAACTGATGTGGTACTCCGATTTTGGCATGAATGAAACTAAAAGCCAGCAATATTAAATTAACAGCATAATATAGAGATATGTACTTTAAAATCAGTAAATCCGTCAGGCAGTAACAATTGTAAACTATTTAATAAAATTATTAATGTATTAGTATTTAAATAACAATGATAAAAGAGATACCTAATATACATAATTTAAAACACGAACATAAAATATGTTAAAATTTACTTACGAAATCAGGATTTAAGTCTTGCAAATTAAGTTTCTGTAAGCCATGTAATTCGCTCTTTGTTTTTACTACAGTCCACCGGAGATTTACATGGTCGGGGACATAAACTTTTCGAGCAAGGACTCTGAAATTTTAAATTTACGAATCATTGACATAGGTATTTTACCCACCTCGCTATCACATAAAGGTATAGACACTTTAATTGACACAAACTATATCGTCGTAAACATTAAGTAACATGTGTGTAACAAGATGCAAAAGTACAATAATGTACCTACAAATATGTAGAATAACAAGTACCTACGTACGCTTATTTTAATTTATTTGGGATTTTGGGAGTTTACTGTTTCATGCTATAGCAAACAGTCCAAATGCACATTTTATTATAATTTGCTCTTAAATACTTGTATGACCCAAAAACTATATCTGTTTGGCCTAGCGCTTAGTTTGTAGAGAATGCGCAATGTTATGCATTAAGTACCTAAATTCCTCATTTGTTTTTTTTTTATTCTAGCTTCTATCGTTCATTCTATTCTATCTTATTAGGAAATTTTGATTTTAGTAGGTAATTAAGTGAAAGTTGTGTGAGTACAAATAATGTGTAAAAGACCTGTACCTTATCGATTGATACACGTGGTGAACATGGAAGAGCTAATGTGAGTAAAACTCCTTTGACGGGGGTTAACGTAATAGAACATAAACGGGTCTGCTTATCTGTGATGATGTTCGTGTTATTCTCATAAATAGTCCAATCCATTTGGGTGCGGATTTCTCCCACGAGTTAGGTTGTTGTTAGGTTTAAGTTAATGGAAACACGCCCTACAATTTCCGAATGTAACTACTAACGAAAATAAATGAAATTGTAATCAATTATTTTTTTAAACGTAGTACCATAGGCGTGATTCCTGATCCTCTAATTAGATTTTCGGATATCGGATCTTACGGATACCTAGGTACCTACCTGTTTACGTCCATGGATAACACTTTCATTTTTGAGTAAATTACGAGATAAACAATAATACTTACTGGGTAATTTTAGCAAATGCTTCATGTTCAGGATAGAACTCAGTGAACTTAAATCCTGGAAATTCGAAACTCAAATGCCCATTTTGGTCTTGCCGTCCCGAAATCCATCCTATCTTTTTCACACTTCTGCAAATAATCCATACGTCACTCCAAATACTTTTATTTGATGGCTCAGTGTTACAATAGTCTTCATCGTCAGAAATTACATATACATCGTTATTGGGTGCAGTACATTCAACTGAATTGGCAAGAAAATTTTCAATGTCCATATCAATTTCGTTGTAGACTGGTGTAGGTAAGGGGTTTTCAAGAGGCGGTGGATTAAAACAAATGTTATTTACCAGTGATCTACTATTGATTTCTTCCGGTTTCAGAACAAACATCCCACGCTCAAACTTCCTGCCGGGTGTTTTTTGTTGAGTATTATTGGATTCTCGACACTCATTAACAACTTTAACCTGCGGAGCTATTTCGGCTATGGGCCTTTTTAACAAATTCTGATTTGCTTCATTTGATGACGGTAATATTGACTTACACAGCAAAGACGAAGTGGTAGAATTTGTTTCTAAATCAAGATGCATGCCTTCATTTCGTTTTTTTATTATAATCGGTGGTCTATATAACTGCTTCTCGGGTGACACAGATATCGGTTTCAAAATTCCGAATGGAGTTAGATGATAAAAATTGTTGGTTTTAGTTATTTTAATTGGCTTAACTAGTTTAATTACTTTATTATTTTCTTTCTCTTTAACAACCTTCTTGGCATCAATACTACATACAGAATCTAAAATTGTTTCATCTTGTGAAGATTCATCCAAAATTTGCCCGTGTTCCAAATTAACTTGTGCCATAAATAACAAAGGATCGTCGATTACTCGTAAGTTATCAACTTTGTTGGTTGTAATCCAAACTCCTCTAGTTTTTGATTTTTGATTTGCTATGGTAGTTTTTACAGTTTCTATTCCCAAAGGCTGATTTTTTTCATATGGTCCTATAAATACACAATGTTCATTTGCTATAGGTACTGCATATATTCCAAACTGAGGATCACTGCTCCCTTCTCCGCATTTTTGCGAAGACAACCTAACTGTTTTATTTGAGATGCGGGCTACGTTGATAGCTTTGATTATGCTATCATATTTAACAAAGAACCCTCTATTGTAAAACTGAATTTCAGTGAAATCATTTTCTACAGTCATTACAAACCATTTTGACTGTTCTATGTTATTTTCTAAAGAAAGAAACAGCGATGTATCATTTGCTGGTGACTCAGGTAAAATACTATTAGAAGATAACTTCCGGGGAGATCGTGTGTCAACATCTAAAGGCAATTCATTTGTGTCACTTTCACTATCAGAATTCTTACGATCCCCTACTTTTTTTACAGATCCTACCAACTCCCAGCAGAAATTTAATCCACGTAATATACATAGCTGGTCTTTTAAACGATCTACTTCTTGAGTGACTATATTTTTTATACTTATGGGATACTTGTCGAAATCCTGAATATTGGTTATGTCTATACAGTTTTTGAATAAGGGATTTCTATGATCTACAGCCATAAATATACGAAATGGTTTTTGATTTGTCACCAGGAAAAGATTTTTTTTCTCATGGTATCTCTTCATAATAAAATCCCAGGGGTACAGTGAGATTTTTCCAGCTTTTGGCGGTTCCAAAGATTTCTTGAAGATACCTTTATTAAATCGTTGTCTATACACTCTCAAACTAGGTTCTAACCAAGCTTTTAATTTCTCATTACGAGGAGTTTCTGCTGGTGATATACATTGAGTTGCTATGACATCATCACATATTTTTTGAGGACTTGAAATTGGAGATATGTTATTTTGTGGTTCATTTGTATGACTATTTACGGCTGCTGTTGGAGCCGTCGGTAAGTCTGTAGCAGAAGGATTGGCAGAATCCTTTTTAAGTTTCTTTACCTCACTATTTTCATCAATTTTCAAAATTTCAATCATTCTTTTGTGTAGTCCAAGGTCGTTTCGTTCTAATTCCATTATCTTTTTATTCGTATTAAAATAGAAAACATCACTATACTTCCTTTTCCTATAGGGTTTTATTCTAGCACACCTATAACTGTTATGTAATGATACATCTGTTTCTTCAATAACTGTTTTTGATTTTGTGACCTCATTATCAGCGACACGGGGAATTCTTTGTCTGAGAATAGTTTTAGTAGTCGTTGCTTGGTTTGTTTCACTATTTACATTCGCTTCTGGATTTTCAATTGAACGCAGCTTAGTATCACTTTGTTCACTATTTATTAATTTTATTTCGTCATTCGAAACATTGTTAGATGGCTTTTCTGTAAATTTACCTTTGCAAAAACACTTATATAAATTGTGAATCATACACCAAGGTTCAATATTCGAGCAGTTTAATTTTACCTCCACTACAGACAGTACTTGTTTGATATCCTCTTTTGTTTTCAGACACATATTACTATAAAAATCTGCATATTTTTCAGGAGCCTTCCAATTTCTTCTTTGGGATTTCAATACTATGCTTTTTTCTCCAGATAATATAACAGTTTGATGAAACTTTTGTTCCTCTTTGGAAAGTTTAGAATTGTTTTCTCTATCTAAATTTACCAATCCAGGTATAATACTATCTTCAAAGGAACTATTCAGGTTGTATTTATTAAAATCACATCTACATTCGAACATACATTCAATATGTCCACAATGATTTTTTAAACGATAGGAAGATATTAAGGAATCGCATAGACAACCTAAAGTACAAAATGATTTCTGACATGCATCAATTTCAGTTTTCTCTTGACTATCACATAGTCTGATTACTGTTACATCAAGGCGATGCAGTTCTGATTGTCCTTTTCTCTTAACTTTATCCTTGGGTTGACTATCTAAGGAATTGCTTGTATCTCCTATGTCTGCTTCTCTAGGAGGATCTTCTCCAGTATACATATTAGTCTCCATTAAACTGATTTCAACTGAGACTAACATTTCATCAAGCATTTTTTGTATTTCTTGCTTCGTTACTTCTTCATTTTCTGTGAACAAATTTCGGAACACTTGATTCTCTACTTGTCCATTTTTTAGTTTATTGAAATCATTTCGCATTAACAGCCATCGCTGATCATATTTGTAATTTAAATTAAATGTAACATTCTCTCTATTTAATTGAACAGCACGTCCATTATCATTCGTTCCTAAAGCAGAAAGCGCAAATTCTGCCCATTTATCAGATATTAGACCACTCTCGTCGCGCAAATTATGTAAAAAGTTTGCTACTGACGTTTCTAATGGTTTACCATATTCAGTTAATATTTCCAACCCAGGTTTTGGAAGGTGAACTAATTCAGTGTCACCGATATTATACTTCTGATAGGAATCATCAAGGTGTACTTTTCTTGAAAGTGGTCCGGGTTTAAACTTTACAGTTAATGAATGCTTCAGTAAATTTTTATATATATTTAAATTACTTTTTTTAAATTGATATCTCTGTAATAAGTTTGTTCGTTCAGCCAAATCGTATTTGTAAATGAATTTACATTTTCCTCCCCGGCTGCCATTTAATTGTATACATTTTCCATTCCACAAAACATATTGCGATGGATGAGCACAGTTATCAGGATTGACATTTATCACCATTTGCCAAGCCGTCCTAGATATTGGCTTTTCGCTCTTAAGCATGCTTTTCGCAAATAATTTTGTTTTTTCATCCCTTGAAGAGCCACCTCTTATTTTGCGCAATAATAAGTTTTGTTGTTTTTCGATATCAACATATAAGTCGGTAGAAATATCTTTCTCAAATATATTTCTTATATCTCTAACGGTTTTCACTTTCAGTCGTGGATATTTTTTTGGAATGAAATATTTTTCTGTTTTTGGCACAAAATTACAAGATACAGATTTAGTTTCGTTTACTGGCAATGGTGTGACCGGACATACTGTTAGTAGTTCGTAAAGATTGTTATTTAATTTATTCAGGGTTCTTGTAATGTCTGATCCAAATACTTTTTCATTAGCCATCGTTTCAGTATTTCAGAACTGGAAAGGTACAGAATAATTTAATAAGCAGCATTTGAACACGTAGCCAGATTTGCAATTTAACTCAATTAACCCAAAAAATCTTGTTCAGTAAGTACCTCATATAATTAAGCTAATAAACAAGAAACTTTTAGTTAAAATACAATTAATTAAATTTTACAGAACACAAAATTATTTCTTTAAAATATCGTAGACCTGTCATTTCAATCGATACAAATATACCAATGAAACCAATGATATGGAATATAGGTCCATGTATGGAATTATATGAAAAAAAAACAGGAATACAAAAATACTGTAAGTTTTTGTAGGTATTCGTTGTATTGGCAAATTCACGTCTGATGTTCATTTCTTTACAAAACTGATGGCTGTTTATAATTTACTGACTAGTTTTTGACTTTAATTTGGTAAATACGGAAAAAGAATTATGTAGGTTGACCAGGAACATAGAAAACCTCGCCATATTGCGGTAAGCATGCACAGACTTTTATAAACATATTGTAATATTATGCAGACCATACATACTTTTCACCACTACGACGTATGTAAGCAATAGATTCATCCCTTTCTCTCCAATGAAAGGTACAAAATCTATCTCGTTTTATTTAAGCTGCACCATCTATTACGAAGCTGCATCATCTTTTAGTCTAAGGACCATAGACAACATTTGTAGACCACAAATGTTTTCTATGGTGGTTGCCAATTGTTTCTATGTAGTTGTAACTGGCACGCTTTTTGTCTTCCATATGTTAAGTCTGGTTTATAAGTCTGTGAGCTCACTAATTTGTTTAACTGGCAACACTTACTTTCTAAAGTCACTTGTAAATTGCTTGTCAGTGAGTTGTTTTTAGTCGTGAAAGAAAAGTGGTTTTCTATGTGCTAAAATAACATTTCCTTTAAAATAACATTTAATCCCTTAAATAACATTTCCGACGTAGTTGTCAAAATAACATGAACATTACAATAATGTCTTGGGCCCTAAAAACGGAAACTTTAACCACAAAATATGGATAGTACAGAAGTTAAGCTCAGGTATGTACCTCGATTTTGGTTATGCATGTGTGCGTTAGCCTAAGGCCCTATTCAGTGCGACGCGGAGCGTCCGCATGCGGATAAGGTTTTGCATCCGTCGCGGATGAATTCGTCGTTCA
>DWJQ01001861.1:0-10368 GCA_018248915.1 Hesperia meskei straton | reverse complement strand
ATGTTCGCTGTGCATTATACACGTATTCTGCTAGACGTTGTTTCAATTACCGAATTAACACTTTTGAATTTCGCTCATGGTCCATACGAACCGGATAAATAAAGAATAAGAAGGAGTTTACGATATATTACGAGTGGATTAAAATAAATACGCCGCGAAAAGGAGTGCATCGTGAGGATACACCGCGCCGGCTGCCACGAGGAGTGTAAAAAAGTGCCGATTGAAGATTA
Source organism: Hesperia meskei straton (assembly GCA_018248915.1). Classification (NCBI taxonomy): domain Eukaryota; kingdom Metazoa; phylum Arthropoda; class Insecta; order Lepidoptera; family Hesperiidae; genus Hesperia; species Hesperia meskei. The sequence goes on along the minus strand of DWJQ01001861.1, from coordinate 10,138 downwards.
AAATTCTTTATATAGTTAATAACCATACCCAGCACATAATTTTCTAGTGTTAAATTAAATATAATCAGGTAGTATTCAGCTAATTGTACAAAAAATAAGGTTAGTACCGGTATTTTTACTTCATACTGTCTACGTAGCTTTCTTTGTCTTAGGTTCAATTAATTAATGTTAATATTATTGTTAAGTCATACTTATTAAACAGTATAGTACTCTTAGGAGACATCATTAACTTTATTAAACCTAAGGAAGTTGGCATTTAATTTATATAATCGCGTACAGTAGTTTAGAAGCTAAGTAATTAGGTACATAACTGTACATGCTATTTAATGTAATACGCCTAGTAGAATCATTATTACTATTTGTTAGCATATTTATTGCCGTGTTTAATCACTTTCTAAAATTTAATAAATAATTTAGGGCAGTAAAAGTGCATAACTCATTTTGTTTGTTAATTGTAGCTATTGTTAAGGCTCAATTAACTTTTATATTATATAAATTCCAGGTCTACTGCACTCGCTTCCCAAATGACTTCCACAGACCCTAAGGAACTTAAAAGAAGGAGAGGTATCTACAAGGGAAGACTTACAATCTTTGCTGCTTATTTAAATTCTTTAAAGCTGTCCGAATTGCAGTCTGTGCATATAATAGAAATTCAGTTGCGTGTGACTAAGCTGGAGGAACTGTACAGTGAAGAATTCGACAAGGTACAGTTAGAAATAGAACTATTAGAGGACAACCCCGAGACTGAGATGGGCGAACGCATTAAAATTGAATCTCAGTATTATTCGTTACTTGCTCAGGCTAAGGACATAATAAATAACTTTTCAAAATCGACTAATTCTGTATCAAGTCGTAGGGCTTCTAATTGTGTGCCTGTTAAATTGCCCACAATACAATTACCCAAGTTCAGTGGCCTTTATGGCACCTGGCTTGAATTCCGCGATACTTTTACCAGTCTCGTTCACGACAATGATGATATAGAGGAAATAAATAAATTTCATTATTTACGGTCGTCTTTGGAAGGGTCAGCAGCTGTTATGTTACACTCATACGAGTTTTCGGCAAAAAATTATGATGTTGCATGGAAACTTCTTTGTGAAAGGTTTGATAACAAACGTCTACTTATCCAAAACCATGTTTCAGCCTTGTTTAATCTGGAACAAATCACAAAGGAGTCTTCAGCCTCATTAAAGCATACTATAGACCAGGTAAATAAAAATATTCGTGCATTAAGTGCATTAGGCGAGCCTGTGTCCAATTGGGATACATTATTAATATACATTATCAGTCGAAAATTAGACACAAAAACTTACCGAGAATGGGAAGAACATAAAGGTAGTTTTGATAAAATGCAGCCAACAACCTTTTCTCAATTCATTCAGTTCATCCAAAATCGTGCGGATATGTTGGAAACATTAGAACTATCACGTAACACTTCATCACAGACACATATACATACACAGTTATCACCTAAAACTAACTCTAAACTAAAGGCTATGATGTCGATTGATAATACTTCACCGACAAGCACCTGTCCTAAGTGTAAAGATCATCACAAACTTAATAATTGCCCACAATTTCTCGCCTTAAGTGCAAAAGAAAGGTTATCATCGTTACGTAGTTATAAGATTTGTCACAATTGTTTTAGAAGTGGTCACTATTCGAACAATTGTAAGAAAACAGGTTGTAAAATATGTAATCATAAGCATAATACGCTTATACATGTGTCAGATTTGAAACACAACCGCACGGATAACATTGCATCAGGCGAATGCACCGATACCAATGTCAAGGTCATGCCATCTTCCCTCGCCCCGGGGAGCAACCCCCCCGTAGCTCTTTCAGCAGCTGTGATCACGCACACGCCTATTACAGGTTCACATTTAACCTACTCCGGTAATGTTCTATTATCTACAGCTCTCATCAGGTTATACGATAAAAACAACCGCGCGGTCACTGCTCGCGCGTTGCTTGATTCTGGGAGCTCTTCGTGTCTAATTACAGAACGACTATTTAAACAATTAAATTTATCATACCTTTCAGTTAACAAGTCAATACAAGGAATTAATAACTCACTTTCACATGTCGGAAAGATGTGTCGAGTTCACATTAAGTCGTTGAACGAAAATTATCAAACTGTTCTCCAGTGTTTCGTTCTACCTACAATTACCGACAATATTCCTATCAATAAAATAGATTTACGTAATATTTTAAGTTATATCCCGTCGGATATTCAGTTAGCAGATCCTAACTTCCACTCGCCTGCCGCGATTGATTTAATAATAGGCGCTGATGTTTTTTGGAGTTTATTAGGATCGGAAAAAATATATTTAGGTGCAGGAAAACCGATGCTTCATCAAACTAGATTAGGTTGGCTGGTTTGTGGCCCGATTAATAGCGGCTATGCGTCATCTTCGTCCTCACCTATAAACTGTAATTTTACAACGATTTCTTCACACAATAGCGTAAATGATTCCCTCTCTCATGGTAACGATGACATACAAGATCTGTTAACCCGTTTTTGGCAACTTGAGGAAGTAAGCTGTCACTCGTCTACTTATTCTAAAGAGGAGATGTTATGTGAAGAACATTTCGTTAACAACACGACACGACTGACTGACGGCAGTTTCTGTGTTAGGATTCCCCTGAAGGAATCTGTAAATAATTTAGGCGACTCATTGCAACGAGCTAAACGTTGTTTTTTGTCATTGGAGCGCAAAAATCAGAGTCGACCAACGTTTAATAACATGTACAGACAATTTATGTCTGAGTACATTTCGTTAGGTCATATGACTGAGTGCAATATTGAGGGAGGAAATAATTCCTATTTTATGCCTCACCACGGTATCTTGCGTGAAAATAATGTTACTACCAAATTACGCGTAGTTTTCAACGCAAGCGCTCCTACCACCTCTGGGCTGTCATTTAATAACATCCAGTTAGTAGGGCCCACCGTGCAGGATGACTTACTTTCAATCTTATTAAGGTTCAGGATGTATAAGTACGTTCTCTCTGCAGATGTTGAGAAAATGTACCGTCAAGTGTCTGTACATCCTTCAGACAGACACTTGCAGCAAATCGTCTGGCGTGATGATCCAGCAAGTCCACTCAAAGCGTACCAATTAAATACGGTGACTTATGGGACGGCTAGCGCGCCATTTCTGGCTACGCGATGCATCAAGCAAGTTGGCATTGAGTGTAACGATCCAAAGGTGAAGGAGGTTATCCTCCACGACTTTTATATAGATGACCTTTTAACTGGCGAAAATGATCTAGATCAAGCACTCAACTTGCGTAAAAACGTCACTAATGCTCTTTCTTCTGCTTGTATGCCTTTAAGGAAGTGGAAATCGAATGAGCCCACGCTAGTGTCAGGGGATTTGAAATACTCGTCACTCAATTTAAATATGGGAGAGACAGAGTTAAATAAAACTTTGGGACTTTGTTGGCAAACACACACCGATGAATTGCGTTTTCCTTATGTTACTGGTCAGGACATTGATAATACAAAGCGTGGCATGCTGGCAGTTATAGCTCGTATATTTGACCCTTTAGGCTTATTGTCACCGTGCGTCGTGCGTATGAAACATCTCATGCAACGACTATGGTTAGAGAAGCTGTCGTGGCATGAAGAATTACCAGACGAGATAAAAGGGCTTTGGCATAACATACTCAAGTCTCTTCCATTGTTAAACGATCTTCGGATTCCTCGTCATGTTGTTTGTAATTCGTTCACGACACTTGAGCTTCATATTTTCACTGACGCGTCAGAACAAGCCTATGGCGCCTGTGCCTACGTGCGCAGTGTTAATGAGCAAGGTGGTGTCCAAGTAAGGTTATTAGCCGCCAAGAGCCGTATTGTGCCAATCAAGCCAGTAACAACACCGCGTTTAGAACTCTGTGCAGGATTAGTCGGAGCACGCCTTTATGAGAAGGTGTCCAAATCACTAAGAGATCCTATTTCTAGTGTCACATTTTGGACAGACTCTATGGTGGTACTGGGCTGGTTAAAAATGCTGCCCATTAAATTGAACACCTTTGTTCGCAACCGTGTTGCAGAAATTTTAGAATTGACGGGTACTGCTACATGGAGACATGTACCAACGCATGAGAATCCAGCAGATTTAATATCACGTGGAGTAGAAACTCAGTCGATGCAGTCACTTAGCTTGTGGTGGACAGGCCCAGCGTTTTTACTGAAAAATGATAATTGCTGGCCATGTACATCCAAGAATCAGTTTCCGTTACCAGAAATTAAGCCAGACATTTCATTTTCTGGTGCTGCCATTGACATTCCTCCTAACAATAATAACATGGTGATTGATTTTCAACGCTTCTCTAATCTGTTGAGATTACAACGAGCTGTAACATATATGATAAGATTTATAAATTCTTGTAAAGGGCATAAGGCTACTTCTAATTATTTAACTGCCGACGAACTACAAAATGCCTTAAAATTAATCATCATTCAATCCCAACGCGAATCATTTCCAGAATATGATGTATTACTAAACAACAAAAAATTACCAACTAAAAATTCACTTTTAAAACTCAGTCCTTTCCTTGACGAAGATAAAATAATGCGCGTTGGTGGTCGATTGTCTAACTCAGATTTTAAATACGACAAAAAATATCCCATTTTATTACAGTCCACTCATCATTTTACAAAACTTTTATTTAGGTATGAACACATAAAGCTAATGCACGCGGGCCCCCAAATGTTATTAGCCACAATTCGCGAATCATACTGGCCGTTGCGTGGTCGTAATCTGGCCAAGGCTTGTTACCGTAGTTGCATTCTGTGTCGACGTATGAAAGGACAAACGGTTATTCCTCAAATGGGAAACTTACCCTCAGACCGATTGTCACCAGCTGTTTACCCTTTCCAAAACGTTGGGGTTGATTACGCAGGCCCTATTTATTGTGCTAGTCGTCAAGGTCGTGGCTGCAGATTAACCAAGGTGTATATCGCGCTCTTTATCTGCTTTACGACTAAAGCGATTCATTTAGAATTGGTGGGTGATCTAACAAGTCACAGCTACTTACAAGCTTTGCGTCGGTTCATGTCTCGAAGGGGAAAACCTCTCAATATATATTCCGATAACGGAACTATGTTTGTAGGTGCTTATCGCGAACTCTCGGATTTTTTGAAAAATAATCATAGTTTTTTAGCTGAAAGCACAGCAACTGAAGGAATACGCTTCCATTTCATTCCTGCGTACACTCCGCATTACGGTGGTCTTTGGGAAGCGGGTGTCAAGTCGACCAAATCTCATTTAATTCGTGTGTTGGGAAATTGTAATCTTACTTATGAAGAACTCAATACAGTTTTGGTTCAAATTGAAGCCATTCTGAACTCGCGGCCACTTACTCCTCTGTCGTCTGAGCCGGACGATTTGGCGCCTCTCACTCCCAGTCATTTTATAATTGGAAGGCCCTTGACTTCCCTGCCAGTAAAGGATCATCGGGATTATTCTACGCACCATCTGACACGCTATCAGCGGATAGAACAACTCCGACAACACTTCTGGGCAAGGTGGAGCAAGGAATATGTCTGCGAACTTCAGCAAAGGGTCAAATGGCGCGCCTGCAAGGATGCCTTAAAATTGAATTCCCTCGTTCTTCTTAAAGAAGATAACATGCCTCCTTTGAAGTGGAAATTAGGCCGAGTGACCTGTTTACATCCTGGGACTGACGGAATAAGTAGAGTAGCAGACGTCAAAACCGCATCAGGCATCGTCCGCCGTGCCTTTAATAAAATTTGTCCTCTACTTGAAGCGAGTGGTTGAAAGACCAGCTTTCAACGGCCGGGGGCATGTTGAGGACAATCACGCCTACCATTCCAGCAATCGTCATTAAATTTACACAGCAATGCTAATCAATTGCTGCAGGGGCTAGCAAGTCAACGTACAAATGACATTTTGTTTTTTTTCCATTGCCTCACATGTTCGCTGTGCATTATACACGTATTCTGCTAGACGTTGTTTCAATTACCGAATTAACACTTTTGAATTTCGCTCAAGTGGACGTTAAGTGGGACTTGACAGTTTGTATTACAACTTATGCCGTGTTTAGATAGCGTTCTACCCCGCGCCATAACACATACCTAATATTTCAACGTGCAATTTTCATGAATTAAAAATTTCATATTATGTGTTACTCAACTGTCCTGTCTTATGTAACTTTTGGCATTCTGTTCAGATATTAAAAAATCGAATAAAGACTTACACTTTCGGATTTACACGAAAACAATTGGACGCCCTCGCTTCGCTTCAAGAAACTTAAATATCCATTTTTGCAACAAGTTTTATCGTAGCTTGACTCCTATTGGTCGAAGCGTGATCTTATATAGCATTATAGCCTAAAAATTTTCTCGACAATCGTTTCTCGTTTCCTTATTCCATTTTTTAGTACGAATTAGTAGTTCCTGAGATAAGCCAGTTAAAACATGAAACTCTTCAACTTTATAAAAATAATTAGTATAGGAGTATATTGATAGACATATTACAAAAACTTTTAGCAGCTAACCCTGAAAATATGTAACTGACCAATGTAACTGTGACATTGTGTCTGACTGAAGTGTGTCATCCCCAGGGCATCAACAAGCGGTTCCAGCGTCTGGAGGCGCATGTGGTAACGCTGGCGCGCTCGGTGGCGCACCTGTCCAGCGAGATGCGCACGCAGCACGCGCTGCTGCGCGAGGTGGACGCCGTGCGCGCCGAGCTCGCCGCGCTCAGGCACATGTACCGGTGAGTGCGCAAACTTGGGTGGCTCCTTTGAAACCGATGACAGTTCCACGGTTGGAATTGTAGTATACGGGTGGCCTGCCCAGCGATGTATGCACGCAGCATGCGCTGCTGCGCGAGGTGGACGCTGTGCGCGCCGAGCTCAGGCACATGTACCGGTGAGCGCAAACTTAGGTGGCTCCTTTGAAACCGATTACAATTCCACGCTTGGAGTAGGGATATGTGAGTGAATAAAGGGTAGCCCATCACGATCGCCATGCTGACATGGCTGCCCTGTGCCACATGTGCCAGAGGCTAGGAATGTTCTTCGCAGACAACAACAATTCTAGCAATAGTCTCAGTTCTCCGTTCTCCATTCTCCGTGTAAGGCAATAAGGCGTTAGTCTATCGTTGTGGTAATTGGTCATGTTAATGTGGAATATCAGATTTCATCCGTTTGAAAAATATTGATTTCTTACACGCCCATAAGTTTTAGAAGTATTTGTAAATTTCAAAACTAACATGTGAAAGACTACCAACTTCCAAAACTAATCAAACTACGAATCTCTCACTAGTATCTTAAATACTGTCACTACAGGATTTATTTTAAGAACCTTTGAAGAATCCTGAAGCAGTAACGTCATGTATCATTCCCCACCAGATCTCAGCAGAACCTGCGGTCGGGGCAGCGGCACAGCGACCCGTTCTCGTTCAGCAACCCCGAGCGCGTCAAGCGGCTCACCAAGTTCTTCGGCGACGAGCCGCCGCTCATGAGGCTCTTCCTCAAGAAGCTTGGATACGAGGTACCGGGACTTTTTGTTATAGCAGTTAATGACATACCTATTGTAAATAACATAATGATTTGGTGTAACGTTACTTTTGTATTCTTATTGTGTATTTGCTTTTTCATTTTTAATGACTTATATTTTCTATTCTCATTTTGAGTACACATACAGCAATATAAAGAAGCTACACACGCTCTTTCTTATCTTGTGAGTTGTCTATGGCTCCAATGACTAGTGTGGGGCAATACGAGCATGCAGCACCACCCTTCTGCTGCATCCCATGACATTAGTTGAATTAACATACGGTGTTAGATTCCTACATTGATTATTCCACTATAAACTAATGTGACTCTTACAAACCATAATTACAGAAATACGCAGCCCTCCTAGAGAAGGAGAAGGTAGGAGCGGCAGAACTCCCATACGTAGGAGAGGATAAATTACGAGCACTAGGCGTGCCGCTCGGGCCGCGGATGCGCATCCTGAAGGAGGCCGGTATCCACCAGGACCTGCATATGCCCCGGGATGACCACACCACCACCACGCTTGCGATTGTTTAGGGATTGGACGAGGAGTTGGTAAAAGATATGGAGCCGGAAATCAAGTTGTAAGTGCTTGTTAATATGAACACCACTTTTGCCATCGTTGAGGTATTGGACTAGGAGTTCGAAGTTTGAATTGAAGACTTGGAAGAACTGTAACTTACTGCTTGTTGACACCAACATTCCTTTCATGAGCGTGTACGAATTGGACAAAAAGTGGAAGAATTGGATGCGGAGATGGGAATCAAGTTGTAAGTGTTGGTGTTAACCAACACTACTGTCGTGGTCATTTAGGAATTTGATATGAAAGGGAGGAAGTGCTTGTGACAATCCAGTGGCGAAAGGACGACGCTGAATGGATTATTGGTAGAGAAGTTCTGAAAGCGATTCCAAAATGTATGCTCAAATATTTGCAGATTTGAGTTCCGACCAGTTCTGTTGAAGTTCTGTGACGTAATATTTTTGTGACTTTGTGACAAACATATTATTGTATCACATCACATTACTGTCTATTGTGTCCGTCCATGTCACACGTAAAGAACGTGAAGAACGTTTAAATGTGGATTTGTTTACTTTAAACAGGAATTATTTTACTCACTCAGTATGTGTCATCGAACACAGTAACTTTGAAAAATAGGGAGTTTCTTTGCCAGGTACAATAAAACCATAGAAACCATAGTTGAAACCATAGAGATATAAATTAGAGTAGATAAACTAAGGTGGAAACAGTCAACGGTTTTAAACAGAGAAAAGATTTCCTAGTAAACAAAGTACCTAATTCGACCTGGTACCGCAATCATGTCTCTCTTTCTATTCGAATATCAGTTTAAAGCCTGGCTTCCCCACTCTATTCTGTATCTCTATGGTTAAAACCATAGAGATAGTACACTAGAGGGCAGAAGCCAGCCTTCAGAGCGTCCCTCGGATAAAAAGAGACGAAATCTTTAGTAATCACCTTTCTCTTTCTGGCTCCTCGGGATCGGAGAGAGATAGGTAATTACATATAGGTAATATCTCTATGTTTAAACACCTTTGGTTTTCGAAACACATCGAAGTTATTACATCTACTGTAGGTACTCCGCCATCTGTTATAACATCACTGTCCATCATGTAATATTAGATCTTAGTAAATGTACACCAATGTTCTTTTACACTGTTCTAAATGTATGGAAAGGATGGCGGCTTATATAATAGTCGTACTAGTTTTAAATTAAATAATATTTGTAACGAACTGATTTGTAGATAGCTCAATAGGACATTCCGTGTACTAAGTTACAAGTTAAAGAATAAAGGAAGACTACTGACCGTTTTTAATAATATATTCAAACGTTATCTGTGGATAAGTACCTAAGTAGGTATAGCCCTACAAGGATCTTTTCGCGCATGACTGACATGAGGGTGACAGAGACAGCGTTTTACAGGGAAGGCAAACTGTGAGGCGCTGTCTCTGTCGCTGTCACCCTCACGTCAGTCATGCGCCAAAAGATCCTTTTAGGACTCTAGGACACATACTGACACCTAAGTAACTAATTTGAAGATAGAATATTGATAACGGTCGCTAGTTTAAAATATAGGTAAATACTTATTCCGTAGAATATGCAGATGTCTATGGAATCTTGTGTATAAAAAGTAGATAAGTTGTAAATAAATTAAGTACTAAGTTACTTCATTAATATACCTAATAAAAGTGTTCATGACGAATCAAATGTGTTAATTATACAAATTACATTTATTATTGTGTTCACAGTGTTATGTTATTAACAGTCGAAATTTGTCTAATAAGAATATAAAAAAAACAAATCATTAGGTACTGTCGTTATTCAAAACATTTAACTCTCAATGCGGAATGAATATTATACTTTAAGCCGAAAAATAGAAAACACAAATATTGTAACTTAAAATGGCACGAACTAGAGGATTCTAGGCTCACTTTTAATTGGTTTCTCCGCGCGTTACAACATTCACTGATATTAATATTAATTTGAAGATAATGGATGTCAAGAGGCTATCACTTAGTTGAGCCGTTTAAAAAGTTGTTATTAAATATAGTAAATATGTACTTGTATGTTTTCTCTCAATCAACATA
>DWJQ01001860.1:0-10369 GCA_018248915.1 Hesperia meskei straton | reverse complement strand
TGAGTTAAAATAAGGAAAATATGACAAAACACATTTACTCTCATTTAAAAAGCAGGAAGAAAAATTGAGAGTGATATTTATTTTACATATAGTTTGTAATCGAGGCTGAAAATTAGGTACATATTACAAGCGATCCATTAAGATCGTAAGAGAGACTGAGTGGCAGCCAGGTAGTTATTCACGTTCCCACTCACGGGAATAAAAAATGTTGACGCCGGCACTGGGTTTTTAATCCATCAAATATTTACATCTAATGATTGATGTATGAACTGTTCACCGCGTTTGTTAAATGGGCGTGAACGATGCTAACTAGTACAGAAAAACTGTAGGTACTAATAAAACTGAAAGAGGTCTCAAATTCGTAGATATATGGGATATTTTTTGGAAGTTTAAGTTTTAGGGTATTTTTTGCCCTTTCTCGTCAGATGATGCGGAAAGCAGATTAAAGGAATGTAGTACACAATACATACAAGTGTTACTGGCTTCATGTTTCTTTCCGTTTATTTCTTTTAATTATAATATTAATAAATGAATGAATTATTTTTGTATAATAAACCTACACACCATTTTCATCGTTTACCCTACAGGTAGATCATAGGAACCTGAATTAACTTTTACAGGCTCTTTGCCGACAAACAGATAGGTACAGACCTACATGTTTCAGATAGTGAAAATTTCTATTACAGGGCATATGATTTATTATTAAAATTATTATCCTAAGATTATCATCCCTCAATTTCCGACACTAGCGAGCATAAAAAATGCGAATACTAGGAATCACATATTTTCAGGGATTACACATGTACGAGTATTATAGGTAGGTATCTGATATTCTTAGAATGGTATAGGGCAAAATCTATCCCACACGAGTATAATAACTGTATATTTTCTCACATCGTGTAACCATTGTATATCGTAGGTCTTAAATATTCACTGGAAGAGTGATGACGCTATCATGTAAGCTGATTATTACCTATCTCCAAAATAAATAATTTCTCTGCGAAATGGATTACTACACCTCGTTGATTGATGGTAGAGCCGTATGAAAGGATGGTAAAGATAAAAGGCTTGGTCGTAAAGGGTATTACTATTCTAGAATGTTAGAACTTTCTTTCTTCTCTTTTCTTTTATGATTGGCAATATAGACTGCATGGGTTGGAGATGGGAAAAATCTTACTTTGACAATAGATCTTAAAATCGAGAAGACAAGAATCAAATCGGGACTAGGATGGTATAGTTTGATGGTAGAGACAACTTTAGTTCGTTTGTAGGCATGAGAACTAGGATAAGGACTGTTGGTAATATTTAGTTTCGTTAGTAGTTGGTTGTTATTTGTAATGTTTCACTTAGTAATTTTGTAGAGTCTTGTAATAATTCGGTCAGAGTTGTGTTGTGAGAAAACTTTCGATATTATATGGTTCAGGATTTCTTAAAACAATATTTAGTAGACAAAATAATTTCATTATTCACTTTTTAAATTGTTCATTAATAGTTGACTGATAGCCTTGCGGTAAATTGGTAACTCGCTATAACGGTAAAGAAAAAACTTCGGGAGGAAATCTTCATGCCGGAGAGTTAGCAAAATTAAATGATGTGTGACGTTGGCCAATCTGCACTTGGCTTGGGTGATAGACAAATGCCTTAACCTTCTCATTCTGAGAAGAGACCCGTGCTCAATAGTTGGTCATGATGGACTATGATGATGATAACTTTCTGATAAAACTGGGTCATTTGACGTTCACAATGTTCCAAATGGGTCACTTACATACATCCAAGAATACAGTGACAAACTCACTTTTCAACTGACTCTACAATACTGTAACTTGTAAAAAAGTTTTTATGACGCTATAAAAATATGATGAATGAAAATGTCCACTCTGCAGAGATAAAACGAAGGGTAGCTACCCTTGTGTGAACGCAACACGTGTTCCAGAGAAGGGTGGTGGATTAAATAAGTCTTTATTGCATTAACGACACTTGTTCGTACGTCAGAAAGTTTTATATTCCAGCGTTGTCAGATGTTTTTGGTCAAAGGGAATTTCAAACCTTTGCCGTGCTCTGTCACATAAGCGCTGATTTACATTGATACAGTAGCTGGCGCCAGCATCGCTGGATTTCGGCGCTGGATCAGCACTGTGTCAGTGTAAACATGTTACAATCAAGTCCAACATCCAGTATCCGATACATCAGCTTTGATAATTCAGTGATGCTGGCGTCAGCTACTGTATTAATATAAATCAGCCCTAAGCTCGAACGTATGTGTGTCACTATACTCGTATGGTCGCGTTTTCGTGGCGATCACTCACATCTGCCCAAACCCACAAGTGTAGGACGGACCTTAGCAAATTATTTTATAAGGATTTTGATATATAATTTATTGATATTCTAAGCCGTCAAAGCGGTGACAATTCGCGCAATAGGTATACAGATTCGCGCGCATGTGAGTGAGCGCGGCGGTTAGAGTTAAAATTAGAGAATTTTAGTTCAAAGAAAACAATCAATTCATTCATTTTTGAAGAAGATAAATTTAGTTTTTTTATAAAACAAATTAGGTACCTTTAAAATAAAAGTAACAAAAATAATAATTGTTTGTACCTATTATTTAGGTACTTACACATTAAATAAATATTAACACTGAAAATATACATTTGCCCACTTTAGAGTATATTTTTTCATCATTTCCGGATAACCGGACTGAGTTTGCCCTGCGGCGCGGGACCGCTTGCGTATCGTCGACAGTTGGTAGTAAGTATAGATTTAACAAATGTTAGTCAAATAAATATAATTATGAATAAAAAAAATGTTGTCTTCCGTTCATTCTATTACAATACGAAATAAATTATTTTATCATACTGAACCTTCATTAAATGAAGTTTAAATTAATTTATATGCGTGAAAATAAATTAACTACTGCTATGGAACTGCTGAATATGGAAATGCAGTATTTAGTTAGTTACTTTAATAGGAAAACGACAGCGCCCTGCGTGTAATAATATTTTTTATAAAAATACATTATAAATATAGACCGAAAGATTTTGAAGACATAAATATTGTATATGAATAAAATTTTCCAATGAATAAAGGACTAAACCTTCTAAACCCCACCCGGGGCTGCCGTCGTTGAAATTTATAAATTGCGACAATTTTGATTTGACACGGAAATGAGACAACTTGGAAAATCTAAATGTTCTTCACAGACGTCTTATTTGGGTTCTCTTTGTATTACATATGTAGATGTGGATAGGCACGTTAATATGTATTATGTGTACCGATTATATTTTGTCATATATAGTACCTACGACCTACCTAGTAGAACAGTGACGGATCTGGATCTTAAATTTTACAGGGAAGCCATTTCAAATAACTTCTGTAGGTTTTTGGAAATCCCTTTTTCATTACTTACCTTTTTAATATTGTTTATTCAATTTTCAACCATATGGATACATTTTTTAATGAAAAAGCTAAGTCCAAAACACTTAAAAATGATTTGAAAATCAAGCAGATCCGTCAGATTTTTGGTTTTATAAGGCGTTGGCGCCAAAACGAGTGGAGTCGGCCATACTATGAAATTTAATGAAATATTGAAAGCTAGTCTGTGAAAAGTGATGTTATTACATTTCTTTTGCTTTTCGGAAGTTTTGTGACAAAATTTAACAGCACAAATCGTCATAATTTTTTTTCACGAGACATGTTCGACTTCGGCGTGCATTGACATTGATATACGCAGCGGAACGGTGTTTGGAGCCTGGCTCCAATGAAGGTGCTACAAAATGGCCGCGCTGACTTGGTTTCTATACTATAATTATTCTAAGTTAAATGATAGAAATGAACGTGATGAACTGTAGCTAACCCAAACCTTACAAGTTATAACTATCGGCCCAACGAATTTAAAAGGCCAATACTTGGTAAGCAGATTCAATTTCCTGTCTGTGTTCTGACGAAATATTTCCACGTATTTACATTTTATTCCGTGGGCGTTACAATATTGGGAATATTGAGAGTTGTTTTTTTTTCCCACTCGAATAAACATGAAAGATTGTGTGGTTCCTTGATCGATGTGGAAAACTGGAAATATGTTTAGTGGTTTGATGTGGGGCAGGTAGGTACATACTTATATTAAACTAGCTATCCGCCCGCGGCTTCACCCGTGTGGAATTTGTTGTTTTTTCATTTTCATCCTATTTATAGACACTGAGGGGTTGGTTTTTGAAAAAATAATTACCTATCTACATACGTACTGCTTGTTAAATAATATTAATCATACAAAACTTCTTTATTCTATAACCTACCTACCTTACCCTAAAAAACGACTTTGAAATTCTAATCTCATAATTTTAAAATAATATTTGCCTAACATATTGTGCTATAACCGTGAGAATAACAAATTAATTCAAGAACGTTGTAAAGCTTTATTACTAAGGTAAAATCGGAACAAACCCTTTTCTAAATCCTGCAAATATTTTTGTAAGTAGATTGAAATTACCTTCCAAGTTAGATAACACAAAATGGAATCTACCAATACTCGTATTAGGCAGAAAACTTTGCCCGCTCGTACGTTGTTTCAAGTTTGACAAGCAAATCTTTTGATGTTTATCTTATATAGAAAATAACAAAGTTCGCAGAAACCCGTGATCAGGCCCTCCAATCTGTATTCAGGTGGATATTCAAATATTCGGGTATATTTCGGTCCCTAGGTGAGCATTGTGCGTCGGCCGTGAAAAACTTAAAATATTTACGTTGTAAGGCTTGCTGCACGGTTATTTCTGTGGAAGATTCTCGACCTCGTCCAATTCCTGTTGTTCGCAATGATGTCTTAGTACTATTTTCATTCCCATAACTATGTCACCGGTTACGCATGATATTGTCGAGTTGAGCGTTGAGTGATTTTTAACACAATGGGCATTGAGTCGTTGGGCGGTCACTTCGAAGATGGAACCGACTTTTGAATCGAATCAATGGTACCTAACTTCATTGAGTTACTATTTTTTAATCTGTAGATTGTTTTGGATTAGTTAGATACTTATGTTTAAAGTTTTGGATCAATTTTTTGCCCGTTTTTAAAAACGTCGTCAGTTATAATTATCTAATCATTTAAGCTTACAGTTCATTATCGATAAGTACATTGAACATGCGTGCGTGTCTTTTTACTATCTTAATTCACGTCGTCACACGGCATAAATTAAATGTAACTGGAAATGTTGAAATACCTATCTAAAATAATTATTTTTAAAGCATCGAATATCCGATGTTTGAATACCTACTGTCATTTTGGCCATTGATGTCAAAACCATAACAAGCTACCTATATTCGATTGTTTAATTTCGTTTTAATGGTGTTTTATACAAATTATCAGGTAAATAAAAGATCATGTACTATGTTACTCAAGATATACCTACTTAGTTGTTTTTTGCCAGACTGAAAAAAATAATGCTAGGTACAAAAATATGAAAATAGCGTTAGTTTAAAATTGTGTTTGTATTCGGTGGTGGCCAAAACTCCGTTGATTATATTCATACAAAATTTTACCCTCCATTTTACCTCTCTACAGAAGCGTATTTGCGTAATTATTAGATAAGTACCTAATTAACATGATTCTTTTTTGCTACTATTATAACAAATATCTTTTCAATTGAAAGAATAATAAAATAATCTCAATATGTGAGTAATTTTGGATAAATGGTAATATGGATAAATGGTAATAGGGACTTGTGGAAGCGATGGTGTCGTTTGACTTTCGAAAAGTGTTTGTGAAAACCAAGTTCGAATAAAATTATTTCATTGTCATTTAATGGACTCACTGAAAATCAGCGCCGTAGCCAACACTACGGCATTATCTGAGTGAGCTCCATTTTCTGGGCCACTGGACATATGCGATCGTAAGGACATAGAAAATAAATTGTTTTTTATCTTTATTTTTAGTTTATAATATCTTAGGTTATTTGTCTTTGTTTGTATAATATTGTCCTACTGTAAATTTAGATTTCATGTACATGTACCGGTGTGCCAGGAATAAACAATTTTCTATTCTATTCTAATGGATAGAGGGATTCAATTTGTGAGTAATAATGCCTGAAAACATAGATAGCAATGCTTAGGGTGCTTTACTTATACTCAGAGATTTACCCGTAGCTTAGAAAACTGTATAAAATACTTTCCAATTTTAAAATCTAAACAAATATTAAATAAGGCGGTTGCGAACGCGACGATCGCGATCAAATCAACGGTATCCCTACAAGCGTCTTATGTGACAGTCTGCGACGACAGACGACGTTGTCATTGTCGCGTGTAGCATCGCGTCGTGTTGCGTAGCGTCGCGTCGTATTCGTCGCTCACGTAGCACACCCCGTAAGAGTATAAAAACTTGACTATAATTGATTTGTAGGATAACAATGTAAGTACAAAGTTCTTACAACAAAATAAAATTGATACGTCCGCAAAGTCCTGAAATAATCCTCCCTACATCAGGGTTTCCTGTAAAGTCTACAGACATGACTGTAGCGCAGCGCAGTTAGACAAAAGTTAACTTTTGGAACTATCGAAATAGCGCAAGTGCATGCAATTCGAGTTGTAATCACTGCGATGGTTCTATCCTTGTTTCGCGTACGAGAAAGCACGGTGACAGAACGAGTGAGCGCTATCAGGTAGAGTCGAGCTCTGCTCTATGTAGGTACAGTCGTAGGCACTCACCGACTCACCGCTCGCCAGTTAGTGCAGTGCTGTGTAACCGGTCGGAGGTATTCGTTCCTCGCGTTTCGTGCAACTTCGTATTTACAAACTTTGTCGTGTTATCATACATGTCATGACACATTAGTAACGTGACGGTATTGTCAATGAAAATAGAAAAATCAGGAAGAAATATTGCGCCTTTTATTGTTCAGTTTGTATTGTTTTAATTAGTGCTGGTTAGTGTAACCTTGTGTTTGATTGGCGTGAGTTATTTCGGCGGTAATGATGTAATCGCCGGAGGTCCGGGGTTCGATTCCCGTGGCAAGGAGATGAGATACGATGCACACTTCAATGATGATGGTAAGTGGCTTAGTTTTCTATTTCGAGCGCAGAGATTATGTCAACACTTGTGAGAATTCATGTTATGAGTTTACGTCGCTATACCTACTGAATGGACAATTGACAGTACGTTATCAGTAGCTAAAACACCTATTGTGTGAATTTATACGTTTAAACATGATGCAACTTGCTATATATAGGTACTAACTTGAAATAAGTGATACGTACCTTCTCTCGGAATAAAAATCGTCATATTTTTGGGTTAGCAATAGATGTAGAATAGATACAAGTAGGTAACTTAATAAAACGTTATTTCAGTAAGATTATAATATTTAAAGTTGAACAACGTTATAAATTATTGTATTTATACATAGATTCATAGCAACTAATATTATGTAACATGTATTCTTTAAATTGTAGGTCTACTTAATTTCATAATTTAAGCAAACGTGAATGCAATTTAAACTTTGTCGTATTTAAAAGACTAATCGTAGGTAGGTATAATTTTTTTAACAACCGAAAAAACTAATCAAAAATGTAAGAGCATTTTATTGTTATGAAAATAGCTTATTGTTTACTTTAATTAGCTCAGCTGACTGATGATTAGTCAATTATCATGTGGGTGATATAATACAGCGATTTGCATATTTCAATTAGGTCTTGCTATGAATACGGTGGCACTAACAGTTTGTAATTTAACAACTCATTATTCTTTTGTGGCTCAGTCTGAGTCGGGATCGTTGAAATGAGGGATTTGGTAGAGCCATTTAAATCTCTTAACAATGGAATTAAAATTAAGATTGAAGATTTTACTTAGTAGACTTACCTTTTATTGAAGTTGTGCCAGGGTTTCGGCCTGTAGGGCTTTGTAGGGCATAAGAAGTAGTGGTAAGAAACTCCTAAACTTCAAACTCGTCTCTACATTTTAATGGTAATGCTGTTTACAAAGCGAATAGTATTCGATTCGATTCTACTTGTGTTCTTAGATGATAGTGTGTAGTTGGTACGATTACCAAAATGAGAATGATTTTGCACATCGTGTTTTGTATATTAGGTATATTCCGATCTAAAGTTAGTGGTGTTTAGTAGGACTATTTTATTATTTTTTGTTATGATATTTTGCTTTTATGTAATTTATCTCCCGATTATGTCACGTCAGGTCCAGGATTAGAATTGCAATAATATTTATAATACCTACTGCTTAAGATTTGGAAAGTCATATCTGTGTCGCATAAGTAAAAAAAATGATGCATCACGAGGAAAAGATTAATTTTACAGAGAAATATGCATCGTCTTTTGTTCCTGGAAAATGTTTTAACAATTGTACAGTGGGTTGACGTGTATACGATACAAAGGCTAATTAGCTGAACAAATGTTATCTCAAGAATGTTTGATAACAAAAATTACTGCAATAAAATTTTAACTTAAAAATAACTATAAGTTATTATATTAATTAATACAACCTAACCTGATGGTAACAGAAGATGGACAGAAGAGTTATTAACTATAGAATTGATTTTAATTGCATCTTAAATGCCCGCTTTCTGAAACTTAGATTAAGTAGCATTTTAGATTGACGGCAACACTTTAAAATGCCGTAAGTAAAAATTTGGTTACAAGCGAAACGGAACTGTGACCACAGGTAATACAATTTTTAGCGGGGAGTGGCAATTCAATGTCCTCGGCGACTAGAATAAAGCCTGTTCGTTTTCTTATTATATTTAAAATCAATATTCATCATCATCATCATCTCAACCCACCATGGCCCACTATTGAGCCCGGGTCTCTTCTCAGAATGAGAAGGTTAAGGCCATCGTCCACCACGGTGGCCAAGTGCGGATTGGCGGACCTTTGAGTTTTGTGAACTCTCCGGCATGCAGGTTTCCTCACGATGTTTTCCTTCACCGTTTGTAGCAAGTGATATTTAAATGCTTCAAACGCACTTAACTCCGAAAAGTCATGGTGCGTGCCCTGGGACTCGAACCCGGACCCTCCGAATAGAAGGTCGAATTCTTAACCACTAGGCTATCACCGCTACAAAATCAATTTTATGAAGAGTTAATGTATGAATTATACTAATTTACTTTGGTAAGCATCACCACTTAGTTTTTGTAGCTATAGAAATTGAAGAAAGTAGGTAGGTACCATCTGGTAAATTCATTTCTCTTGTTAGTCATGGTCATTTTGGAGTAGTCTTGTTTGGGTGATTTAGTCTATTCACTTTCTTTGACTAATTGGACTAGGTAATAAAAAAAATCAAATTTATACCGGTTCAGACGACAGGCTCTAGCTTTCGATGAAAACATTCTACAAATCGGAACACCCAGATTGGCTATGAGGTAAAGACGATAAATGTAATACGCATTATTAGGAATAACTCGAAAACTACGCTTCAGATGTTGCTCATCCGCACTTGGCCATCGTGGCGGATTATGAGCCTATACCCCTCACGTTGTAGAGAAACTTGCCCAGTAGTGGGACAGTTATGTTATTAATTACCATTCTCAAGACCAACATAAACCAAACAGCGCGCAGATAAAGAATGGATAAAGAACCCTGACCCGTGTGACCTAAACTGTTATGTTTCTTTATGTTTTTGTTTTGTGACAGCGTCCGCGTCGCGTAACTTCATAAGAGGCCTTCTACTCGGTTTTATCTTTAAGGGTCAACTCAGACCGAGACGCGACGCGACGCGACGCTGCGCGCAGTATTTCAAAGAGCGGCTCAAAATAGGACTATATTTTCTGCACGAAAAGATACACATTTCATTGTGACAATGACAGTGACACAGCACTGCATGAAGCAACGTATTCTGAATTATCACAATGAAATGTATATCTTTTCGTGTAGAAAATTAAGTTCTATTTCGAGCCGCTCTTTGAAAGACTGCGCGCAGCGTCACGTCGCGTCTCGTCTCGGTGTGAGTTGACCCTAAATGACGTGTGTGTTCTAGACTTTTTAAAGTATTATTTTTAAGGTAGCAAGTAGGAGTGACCGCTAGTGGCAAAATTTCTTAAGTTCTTCCATGTTTCGGAGGGCACGTACCTAAAGCCGACGGTCCCGATTGTTATCGACAGTTAGCATTCGTTAAGCCATGTCGAAAGGCTTTGGGCAGCTTGAAACCTTCCGATACTGGGTTAGCCACTTGCCCCTCCGCCAATCTGCATTGGAGCAGCGTGGTGGAGTATGCTCTAGGCCTCCTCAATTGATCCTCAACTCTCTGTTGACGCCCATGACAATTGCGACCGTTATAGGATGGTTAGTCCAGGTAATAGATGTTGTTAGATTATTTGAAGTTAGTTTTGGTTAATTGGTAAGCGTGAGGACAGGGACTGTTAGTAATAGTTAGCCCTGTTATGCCCGG
>DWJQ01001859.1:0-10370 GCA_018248915.1 Hesperia meskei straton | reverse complement strand
AACACACACACACTCACTCACTCACATACATCCTTACAAACTTTAGCATTTATAATATTAGTAGGATAGGATATACAGACAAATACTTGCAAACATCCACGAATCCGATAAATTTGTTTTAAAATGGCGTACATTTTGTTTCAAATAAAATGGGCATGGACTAACTCACTCCACTGTAGGTACTACTCTATCTTTTGATAAATCGTTTTCGATATTGCGACAGAATGTCGAGACAAACGCAAAAACGCATGCGAAAAGTCGCGCTGTCTGTCGAAAAAGGCCTTAGGATTAAAACTACCTAAATTGGCGCTTTTCATTTTGTGCTACCAGGGTAACATGAGTTTATAGGCACCTGTTTTGGCACCAGAAATCATCATATTTCATCATAATATTACAAAGAGAAAGAGAACGCGTTACTGCGCATGCCTTGTGTAGGTATTTCACGTGAACAAAAGTGCCGGGATTTTTCAACATATTATTAGCTAGAGGACCACTGAACGACGCGACGGTCGACACAATACGTATAATTTAGGAAAACTTAATATCTAACTTAGTTTGCTGTACCTTACCGCTCATGAGCTATGGTAAGTAAGTATAGTAAGTAACATACAGCGCGGTTCAATATAACAGAGATGTGACAGGTAATACCTATTCGACCGACAAAAAAGTATGGGTAATAAAGGATAGCTGCCGTTTTATGTGTTAATTAAGCTTCGCTGACTATAATTAGGTACTTCAATTAAATTTTGTTAAATTTCAAACTTTCTAAGATAGGTCCGTGTCCGTTACGTCGTCCGTTTCCGTCCGCGTCCGTTAACTTATATGAATAAAAAGTTTGCTGTTAGCGATAACATCATCTTTTAATAAGTTTGTTTCCTTGACAGGATATTTGCATATCAGCCATGAAAGAAAAAGATATCGAGGCTAAGCTGCGTCAAGTAACTAACGAGTGGTCGGTTCATGAATTGACGTTCCAAACGTTCAACAATAGGGGAGAACTACTGTTAAGAGGTGATACGACGGCCGAAACTATTGGACAACTGGAAGACAGCCTCATGATACTTGGTTCTCTTTTATCAAATCGGTAAATATCGAGACAATTATCAACATCTCCTGCAGATTTTGATTTAAAATTGTTTATGTTTACATCATCATTCTCTCACACCGGAGAGTTGCGAATAGACTAGCTATTTATCGATGATAGATATTAAATGATGTCATTAGTTTGAGCAGATTTATTTCCAGCAATATCATTACCTATCTATCAGTCTACACTACTAAAAAATCAAGTGCATTTATATTATGAACTCTAATGTCTCTAAGTGATTTATTAAAATAAGTGACCTTTGAGGTAGTGGTTGTTTTTTTAACTATATTTTTATATTTTTTGTTACTTGGAAAAAATTCAGTGATTCACTGTAACAATACTTTAAATTAATAAGTCAGAGCTGTCCTTCTTTTTCAGATACAATGCGCCGTTTAGGAAACAAATTCAACAGTGGTTATACGATCTACAGAGCACTAACGAGATCCTAGAGCGATGGCTCCTAGTCCAAAATATGTGGGTGTATCTAGAAGCAGTGTTTGTCGGTGGTGATATTGCTAAACAGTTGCCTAAAGAGGCGAAACGTTTCTCTAAAATTGACAAATCTTGGCAAAAAATTATGCAAAGAGCACATGAGACACCAGGCGTCGTGTCTTGTTGCGTTGGAGACGATCTCTTGAGACAACTGCTGCCTCATTTGCAAGAACAATTGGAGCTTTGCCAAAAGAGTCTCAGTGGTTATTTAGAGAAAAAGAGAACCATGTTCCCAAGATTCTTTTTCGTATCAGATCCGGCGTTGCTCGAAATTCTCGGGCAAGCCTCTGACTCTCACACGATACAAAATCATTTGCTGTCGATATTCGACAATATCCGTTACGTTAAATTTCATGATATAGGTAAGCTGAGAACCGAATATCGGCAATCAATTTTGTATTTTAAAATAAAAAAAAATATCTATTTATTTTAAAATTTTCAGAATACAACAAAATGATAGCAATAGTGTCTTCTGAAGGGGAAGAGATTAAATTGGAGCGCCCAGTTCGGGCGGAGGGATCTGTGGAGACATGGCTCACATCTCTGCTACAATCAGCTCAGAGTAGCTTGCATTCAATCATAAGAAACGCTGTGTCTTTCATAAACGACCCCTCTTTCAACTTGCTCTTGTTCTTGGACAAAATGCCAGCACAGGTACAAAGATGGCGAATCTAATGGATAATTATTTTTATACTGAAAAATTTTAAAATTATGGTTGCATTTACTCGATTTATTATTTTTTTATAGGTTGGTCTCCTCGGTATCCAAATAATATGGACAAGAGACGCGGAGCTTGCCCTAATGCAAGCAAGGCAGGATAAGAAAATTATGATCGAAACAAATAACAAATTCCTTGAGCTGCTGAACACACTAATCGACCAGACCACTAGAGACCTAACCAAAATTGAACGCATCAAATTTGAAACACTTATCACTATACACGTACATCAAAGGGATATTTTTGATATGCTGGTAATTTCTTGTAGCTACATCTACAGTTGAAGCAGCTAGGAATATAAAGTCACGGCTATTGTTTTATTATTTCAGTGTCGTTTGAATGTCCGTTCCGCTAACGACTTTGAATGGCTAAAACAGTGCCGTTTCTACTTTAAAGAAGATGCTGACCGGACATGGATATCTGTGACCGATGTTACTTTTACGTACCAAAATGAATATCTAGGTTGTACAGAACGTTTAGTGATCACACCTCTGACTGACAGGTATGGGAATATGAAAAATAATTCTTTAGTTGCGATATTTTTCAAACCATCTACTTATACGACTTTTTTATAAAAATATGTAGTAAATGTGTTAAAATCATTTTGTAGCAGAATTATTTAAAAAAAAAAACAAAACATGTAGACAATATCGAATAGGACTAACTATCTGTCTTTGACCCAGGCCTCATTTTTATGTAAACCTACTTTAAAACAAACCAACCAAAGTTAAGGCCTTTCCCTGAGCAAAACGCCGCGCGAGCTGTATTATTTACAGTTTTTACAGGATATCTACTCGTAACTTTAAATTAATATTAAATATTAAAATGTATATTAAATTTCTTCAATGTCTTAACTTTCCATCTAGGCGGCCATATTTTTTTAGATAAAGAATAGATATCTTACTAAATTTCGTAATTCAAAAACCTACTAAATTGAGAAGAAAAACCTAGATTCTTTGTATAGACTCGTAAACCATACAACGTTTTAATTTGCAACGAACAGGAATACTTAGACAATTAATTAAGGAACATTTTGATCTTTTTAATATTAAAAATAATTACGGAGTTCGAACGCCCAAAGTCGTTTGCTCGGGGCGCGCCTTAACACCATTTGCTACCCCATTTGACTCACTTTGCTGCTTGCTCGTCTGCTTATTAATTGTGTGAATCATGGAGATTTGATATACCATGTCTGTAAAAATCCATTCACTAAGCGTTAAATTGAAACTAAACGGTATTTTAACTACTTAAATAATTTTAGACAACATTTTACTATTTCAACTATTGTAATACGGTTCACCTTGTCTGTAATCTCCAAGGCTTTTGTACAATTTTCAGATGTTACATAACACTGGCTCAGGCTCTAGCCATGAGTATGGGCGGCGCGCCATGCGGGCCCGCCGGGACGGGCAAGACGGAGACCGTGAAGGACATGGGCAAGACCCTGGCCAAATACGTCGTCGTCTTCAACTGCTCCGATCAAATGGATTACAGGTAATTACATCCGCCTTCGGGTAACTCTGAAAAGTCTATGCCCTTAGTTACCCACTCTCATTCTTTTCTAAAGAAAATGTTCGCAAATTCAAATCATCGGCACTTGGCCAGCATGGTGAACTATGGCCTTAATTTTCTCATTCTGCGGAGAGACCTGAGCCCAGCAGTGGGACAAGTTATGGGTTGCGGTGATAATGATGATGAATTTTCTTGCGCAGAGGATTGGGGCGAATCTACAAAGGTCTTGCACAATCTGGATCTTGGGGATGTTTTGATGAGTTCAATCGAATCGAGTTACCAGTTCTGTCTGTAGCCGCTCAGCAAGTAGCGGTGGTGTTGGCAGCCAAGAAAGAGAAAAAGAAAACATTTATCTTCACTGATGGAGACTCTTCGGATATGTGTCCAGAGTTTGGAATTTTCATAACAATGGTACGTACCTAAATTGAAATAAAAATCATGGCCAAGTTGAGGGTTTGTTACAAAAGATAGCGCGACTTACGTTAAATTAATGACAATTAGGCCTACTGTCCACGGACGCGTCAAATGCCGAATGCACGCAACCTACAAAAATGAAAGCAGGCTCAGACCAATTTATTGTGTATTAATAATTATTATTAATTATTTATAATTATTTTTTGTGTCGAACCATGTATACAGATTTGATTATTACTACGCAAGATGCAAACAATCGGCAATTGACGATAGCGTGCATATGACGTGCGGTTTACGTGGACAGGACAGTATAGTGTATAGTCCTTACTTAAACAATTATTTGAATTTTGTGAAGTTTGCGTAATTTGAGTTTATTTCACAGAACCCTGGTTACGCAGGCCGTAAAGAATTACCGGAAAATTTGAAAATACAGTTCCGTACCGTCGCTATGATGGTTCCGGATAGGCAAATTATTATCAGAGTGAAGTTAGCGTCTTGTGGGTTTCTTGAAAATATAACACTGGCTCGCAAGTTTTACACTCTGTACAAGCTATGCGAAGAGCAGCTTACCAAACAGGTAATTCGTTAAAAATATTTTTTTAGCAAAAACTTCTCAGTGGGCTTTAAAGCTGTGTTTAAAGTGCCACTTTAAACGAAGGGATTCCATGCACCAGTTTTTTTGTATAAATTAAGCCTTCTGCTTCCGTTTCTTTGTCTGTTATTAACAATAAAAGATAAAGTACCTAGCTTGTACATGATTTATATGCATGTAATTTTTTAGGTCCATTACGATTTCGGGCTCAGAAATATTCTTTCGGTATTGCGAACCTTAGGAGCCGTGAAACGAGTTAACTCAAAGGATAATGAGAGCACCATAGTAATGAGGGTTTTGAGAGACATGAATTTGTCAAAACTAATTGACGAAGATGAACCTCTCTTCATATCACTTGTAGCAGATCTTTTCCCAAATCAGTCATTAGAAAAAACCACGTACAACGATCTC
Organism: Hesperia meskei straton; assembly: GCA_018248915.1. NCBI lineage: Eukaryota > Metazoa > Arthropoda > Insecta > Lepidoptera > Hesperiidae > Hesperia > Hesperia meskei. The sequence continues at coordinate 5,144 of DWJQ01001859.1, read as the reverse complement.
GAGGACGCAGTTAGGAAGCAAGTTGAGCAAAATGGCTTGATTTACCATCCGCCATGGGTGTTGAAAATTATACAAGTATGTATCTGCCTCACAAGTTATATTTGTACAAATACTTTTATAAAATAGATCGCAAATCATAATTTTAATAAAATAGGTGTATAGTGAAGCAATTTGTGAAATTAAAACAATATTACTTAAATAATTCCAGTTATATGAGACGCAAAGAGTACGCCATGGCATAATGACTCTCGGCCCGCCGGGAGCTGGTAAAACGACTTGCATTCATACATTGATGAATGCTTTGTCAGAAATAGAAGATCCTCACAGGTGTGTTAAGGCATTTATTATCAAAGTCACTGGTTAGAAGAAGAATGGTAAATCAAATTAAAAAACCAGGCATTAAGTCTTATGGTAATAAATAAGTTTAAAGTGAGGTAGCAGCATTTGTCACTTAATTTTTCAGTTCTTTTTAGATTGAAGCTTATATTTTAAACTCACAGCATGTATTGTAGTTGATATGGTAAACATTTTCTTTAAATTTACGTTAACAGAGAAATGAGGATGAATCCAAAAGCTATAACGGCAGCCCAAATGTTCGGCCGGCTTGATGTAGCTACCAACGATTGGACCGATGGAATATTTTCAGCATTATGGAGAAAAACTCTGAAGCTAAAGACGGAAGAACACATTTGGTTAGTACTTGACGGTCCAGTAGACAGCATTTGGATAGAAAATTTAAATTCTGTACTTGATGATAATAAAACGCTAACCTTAGCAAATGGTGATCGCCTTACCATGTCACCAACTTCCAAAATAATATTCGAGCCGGAAAACATCGATAATGCATCACCGGCAACTGTCTCTAGGAACGGAATGGTTTTCATGAGTTCTTCGGGTTTGGATTGGGAACCAGGTAATTAAATATTAACGAAAAACGTAAACTTAAAAAAATACTCTTATTAATCAGAACATATTCTATTTCAGTCTTAAGTGCTTGGCTGAAAACTCGATCTCCACGAGAAGTTGAAGTATTTAGTAATCTATTTGAAAAAACATTTTTAACTGTTTATACTTGGTGTACTCAAAACTTGGTCTTTAGTATGAAGGTATTGCAAAGCAATATTGTATTTCAAATGCTTCATTTGTTAGAGGGCCTTGTACCTCCCCAATTAGTTGAAGTTGAAGAACCATCTGGAAATAAATCTGTTAATGGTGATATGGACGATGAAGAAGAAAAAGAAAAGGGAGAAGAAATAGTTTTGTTCACTCATGAGCATTTACATAAGATCTACGTATTTACTTTAGTGTGGGGATTTGGATCATTGTTAGAAAGTGGAGATCGAATTCGATATGATAAGCATATAAAAACAAATTATGCTGATATATTGGATTTACCTAAACATCCGAGTAATAAACCTAGTCTTGCATTTGACTTTTACGTTAAACATCCGGGTAAATGGGAACTCTGGGATGACTTAATGACTAACTATATGTACCCTGATACGGCTACACCCGATTATTCAAATATTTTAGTACCCATTGTAGACAATGTAAGAATAAATTACCTGATACATTGTATTGCTAAACAAGGAAAGGCCGTGCTATTGCTGGGAGAGCAAGGATCAGCTAAGACTGTTATGATGAAAGCCTACATGAAAAATGCAAATCCAGAACAATTTATGGGGCGTTCATTTAATTTTTCCTCGGCTACAAGTCCTTATCAATTCCAAAAAACAATTGAAAGTTATGTGGAGAAACGTAGTGGTATGACATTTGGACCTCCAGGCGGAAAGAAAATGTTAGTGTTCATTGATGACATAAATTTACCTCAAATAAATGAATGGGGTGATCAAATTACAAATGAAATTGTACGGCAAACTATGAGTATGGGTGGTTTTTATAGTCTAGAAAAGCCTGGAGATTTTACCACTATTGTCGACATACAGTTTCTCGGTGCAATGGGTCAACCAGGTATAACAATTACTTTAACTACATAATTAATCCTAATATTAAGATTTTAACATTAAATGAAAATGAACATTGTCTTATTACATTCTTTCAGGTGGAGGTCGTAATGATATTCCTGCTAGGCTTAAGCGGCAGTTTTCAATATTCAACTGCCCTTTACCAAACAATGACTCAATTGATAAAATTTTTAAAGTCATTGGTGAGGGTCATTATAATGCAAAACGTGGCTTTACTGTTGAAGTCAGGTCTTTAATAAAAAAAGTAATTCCGTTAACGCGGGAACTGTGGATGAGAACACGATTAAATTTATTGCCAACTCCAGCGAAATTTCATTACGTTTTTTCTTTAAGAGACTTGTCCAGAGTGTGGCAAGGCATGGTTGGAACTCTTCCCACAGTGATAGAATCAGAAAAATGTTTGATGCTATTATGGAAACATGAATGTTCTAGGGTATTTTCTGATCGCTTTACCCACCAAACTGACAAGGATTGGTTTAACAAGGCGTTGTACGAAATTGCAGAAAAAATGCTAGGAATAGAATATAGGAAAATGATGGAAAAGGAACCAGTGTTCGTTGATTTTATGAGGTAAGTATTATGATATAGTTATTTCTCCAACTAATAAATCACCCCTTAGACAATATATGGCTACAAATCGCTGGCACAAGGTTTTATGTTAATTTTGATTAAGTTTTGTAGTGAGCCATAGAACTTCGTTATTCATTTTAGTTGATAAAAACAGCGTAATATACATAGTATGATATTTTGCAGTATATTTTAGCAAAATAGTTAGCTAATAACACATAGAACCTTGTAGTATTCATAACTAAATAAGTGATACAATTTTTAACATACTTGTAATAGTGAGCCAGCGAAATTTCTTGGACGTTTTCCTACTTCGGAATACACACAAAGCCGCAGATAGCGGTTGTTACAGTTACAGCTGTTGAAAACTTTGGGACTTAGGACACAACTCTCTCAAGTCAACTTGGAGATTTGGGTTGGTAAACTTCTACACCACTTCACACGGATCAGCGTGGTGACCATTCTATAGGCCCTACAGTCATGACGAGAGACCACTGTCCTTTAGTGCTATCATTGACGTTGAAGCTAATTATAGTTAATGAACTACTGTGATAATTTAATAAACATATATTTCAACTGAAAAACAGGGACGCACCAGAACCGACTGGTGAAGAAGGTGAAGATGCTGATATGGAATTACCAAAAGTATACGAACCTGTTTTTGATTATAGCGAGTTACGAGATCGTTTGGAAATGTTTCTATCTCAGTTTAACGAAATGGTTCGAGGATCTGGTATGGATCTCGTATTTTTCCCCGATGCTATGCTCCATTTGGTGAAAATATCCCGAGTTATTAGACACCCACGAGGTAATGTAATGCTTGTCGGGGTGGGGGGTTCTGGAAAACAGTCTCTTACAAAATTATCTACATTCATTGCGGGATACCGTTCATTTCAAATAGCACTGACAAGATCTTACAACGTAGGAAACTTCCTAGAAGACTTAAAGTTATTGTACAGATCGTGTGGTGTACAAGGAAAAGGAACAACGTTCATTTTCACTGATTTAGATATTAAAGAAGAAGGTTTCTTAGAGTACCTAAATAATATATTGTCATCCGGAGTTATTTCAAATTTATTTAGTAAAGACGAACAACAAGAAATAATTTCTGAATTGACTCCCATTATGAAACGAGAAAATCAAAAACGAAGTTTAACAAATGAATTAGTAATGGAATATTTTCTTAACAGAACATGTCAGAATCTTCATGTAGTTTTATGTTTTTCACCGGTAAGTGTTAACACAAGCCTCTCACTAAATATTAAAACATACTTATTTACACATAAATTTTTACTTATTTATTCTTCAGGTCAGTGAAGCTTTCAGATATAGAGCTATGAGGTTTCCTGCACTGATATCTGGCTGTACAATTGACTGGTTCCAACCCTGGCCTAAAGATGCACTTGTCTCTGTAGCAGATCATTTTCTAGCAGAATTTGAAATAGAATGTACAAAACAAGTTAAGAAAGAGCTCGTTACCGTATTAGGAACTATACAGGATGTTGTATCTCAAGTTTCGGCAGAATACTTTCAAAGGTTCCGTCGATCATCGCACGTGACTCCAAAATCGTACCTAAGCTTTATAGGTGGATATAAAACTATATATCAAATGAAACAGAAAGAATTGGGCGACGGAGCATTAAGAATGGATACGGGCTTAGAAAAACTTCGTGAGGCTTCAATTTCCGTAGAAGTGCTTAAAAAAGACTTAGCCGTGATGGAACAAGATCTGGCCTTAGCCTCTGAAAAAGCTGATCGAGTATTAACGGAAGTAACAGAAAGAGCAATGCAAGCAGAAATTGTTAAAAATCAAGTACAAATTGTCAAAGAAAAGGCAGAAGCTTTAGTAGCATACATAGCGGAAGAAAAAGAAAAGGCAGAAATAAAGTTGGAAGCAGCTAAACCTGCATTAGAAGAAGCGGAAGCTGCTTTGAATACTATTAAACCTGCACACATAGCCACCGTCAGAAAGTTAGGAAGACCGCCTCACTTAATTATGAGAATCATGGATTGCGTAATAATTCTATTTCAAAGAAGATTACATCCCCTGATACCAGATACAGCCGCCCCGTGTCCAAAGCCTTCATGGGCTGAATCTCTTAAGGTAATCCATAAGTATTGTGTCTTATTTTTTAATTTTTGATATAAAGTAAAAAGAGATTCATACATAATTTTGAATTTTATACAGATGATGGCTAGTACTACGTTCTTGCTGCAACTACAAAATTATCCAAAAGACATTATTAATAATGAAATGGTCGAGCATCTTGTGCCATACTTTGAAATGGAAGATTATAATATGGATACAGCTAAACGAGTTTGCGGTGACGTAGCTGGTTTGTTGTCGTGGACTAAAGCTATGGCATTCTTTCATAGTGTTAATAAAGAAGTTTTACCGTTAAAAGCCAACCTTTTGCTCCAAGAAGCAAGATTAAAGGTAAGTCGCCCATATGCATTTGACAAACTTGTCTTTTAGTATCCTACTATAGTTTTCTTTTTGACGCCTACTTCACTAAATCGGTCCACAGGTTGCTATGGAAGACCTGGCATCCGCCGAAAGGCAACTTGAAGAACGTGAGATGTCCCTTAGGA